>WETZ01000016.1:600000-812182 GCA_011034095.1 Fusarium cf. aywerte
CTGCAGTATTTGGTAGTGATGGAGAAGTTGTTGGGTTATTAACGAGCGGACAGAATCTCTGGGATAATACTAAGGGATATATATATGCATTTGTCACTCCTATTGAGGATGTCTTTGGTGGGGATATTATCAAGTGCGCTGCTGGCGAGGTTCAAGCAGTAGTTGGGGATCGTTGGAATCTAGAGTAGGTATGGATACCTTAGACCCTACAAACACTCACTCAATCAATCAGAGTCATAACAAACTTCTTCAGCTGCAGTGATGACCATTTTTCTCCCCTTGACGTTTCCCGTAGCATTCTTTACCTACATTTTTGGTCGAGTACTTGTCTCCAAAGTACACTTGAGCCACTCGTTAATCCACATCCCCCATGCGTGTCCATCCAACCAAATAACACGCTTTGTTCATCCCTCGTGAGCTCATGACATCAGACGCCAAAACCTGTTCTGCTAGAAACCTGTACTTGATTGGATACCTGCAGAATTCCCATTAAAAGAGTAAAGGGTCTCAAGGCGCGAAACGGACACGTCTTTGCTACGCGCCCGAGTCTTTCGCGCGTAAATTGCCCGTCCCACGCGCGCTAAACACGACCTTGACCTTGATCCTTGCTTATTGCAGAAAAAAGGGTTTTGCACGAAGTGGTCACAATTGTAGTGATACGAAATCATACGACCAGATTTTCACAGCCCGAAATTGAAAATCAAAGTGCAGTAACAAAAAATAAACAACAAGAGTTGGTTAATTTGATAATAATAGTAATAGTTAATCACATCGTCCATAAGCCGTTCCATCAGTCCATCTAGATACCCTAGGTACATTACCCCTTTTCTCCTAAAACTGGCCCATAATGTAATGTAATCTTCATTTTATCAAAGCTTCACCTCAACCGAGATGAGATAACTCAACCACTCGATATACCATCTTCCACGTCTCCATAGGGGACACAGCCTCCTGCGGCCTCACTTGGGAGAAAAAAAAAGACCCTTGATGCCATAGCCGCTTAGTCTATAACGCCGTCGCAAAAATAGTGGTTGAAAACAGACATGTACAGTGAGCGTTTCTGTACGCCCCGAAAACCTGGGGCAAGATCCAAACAGTAAAACAAAAAAAAAGTGAAACAAGCTGCGTGCGCGAGTGCTGTCATGGTATCATGTACACAGGGAATTCGGATCCTGGTTCAACACCAATCCCATCTCCCTCAAGTCAACAAATCGAAACTCGAGGACAACCACTAGTCGAACGTGAGTCGTCTTTGCGTTACGCTCACGGGTGTCCTAGTCGCTGTGAGCGATACGGGCGTCTTGAATGGCTTCTGTGCTGGGCTGGGTGTGATGTTGACAAATTCGGCAAAGTCAAAAGCTTGGCTGGGGGTGGTTGGGAACATGTTGCCCCCACCAGGTGTCATCATCATTGAAGAAGGCAGGTCCATCTTGTTATTCTTCTGAGGAGGGGTTGAAGGAGGTTCCATTCGTGTTCTGGTTGAGGTTCTAACAGCTGGTGATGGTGACGCTGCGAGGTAAAGGAGGAGATCTGCGCCCTCCTCACCGGTCTTGCCGTTGGGACCTGTGCCGGCTTCACCTTTGCTTCGCTTGTTGAGAGATCGGGACCGCATAGGTGGTGTGCGTGGAGGAGATGATCGGATGTTGGTAGGGTTGAAAGAGTGAATAGGCAGAAGATCGTCATCATCGTCGGAGGGGGCTGCAAAATTGGGTGATGTCAGGTCACGGCCCATCATACCCTGCTGATAAAAGGAGACATCGGGTCCGCCCGAGGTGGTGAAGTGTTGTTGCCGCCGAGGCTTGAAAGGGGACGATCGTGCCAATTGATGAGAGTTCCTCAATACACTACTGCTGCCCAGAGATTTGTGTGCTGTAGGAGAGAGTCGGAATCGTTTGCTAGGGCTCGATGAGACATCGTGGAAAGTGGCGAGGTATGTGCGCTTGCGATGACCGGTGCTGCCGTTGCTGGAGCCTATCGCATCCGAGAACAGGGGCGCCTTCATCGGGGAGCTCATGAGAGCTCGGGAAGGATATGGGAGATCGGATGCGCTTGATGATGAGTCGGAGAGAACATCTGTGGGTTCAGCGAGGCGCTTCCTTCGCAATTCTTCTTCGACTTTGGGCTCGATGGAGTCGAGTGTGAGGTCTTCCCAGCCATGCTTGGTCTTGAACTTTGCGAGGGCGAGGCGGTTCTGTAGACGGCGAGCGATCTAGAAGTGGAGAACTGTCAGTCAAAGGTGATTTTCAAGGGGACGAGAAACAATTCAGAGCAGAATTGAATGAGTAGAGAATTGGATTACTTACTTTGCTTACTTCTGCTCTTTTAAGAACACTGTCGACGACATCCTCTGGCTGCTTCTTCCACGGCGAAGACATTGTCTGCTACTGACTGCTGCACTTTGTGCACTCGCTGCTAGGGGCAACCGCCGTGAAAGGTGGAAGAAATCAAGTGGTCGAATCGATCGATGAGGTGACTAAAAAAAGGTGATAATAGATAACTGGTGATACTCGAAGACAGTGGTTGTTGTTTGAGAGGTCAGGTCGAGTCGAGGCGCAAAAAATGGTTCAAGGAGTGAATTGTAGTGAGTTGGTTGGTAGATGAGTTTGCGTGAATGAATGAAGAATCAAAGTAAAGTTGGAGAGAAAGAGAAGCATACCTACCTAGGTTGGGTCCTGTCCAATCTCGAGGGACCGTTACAGGTAGGTCCCGTACCTTTAGGAGCTGGAGCCTGCTAAACTTGGTCCAAGTGGACCCCGCTAACTCTGCAGGTGTCCGTCATCAAGTATACTGTACTTACTCATGCCTTAGTAGAGGCTTGCCCTGTGAGTGGCTCCGTGCTACTACGGCCGGGTAACCATTAATGACCTCTGTAGCAGTTAAGTTAGAGGATGGAGGGGAGGAGAGCTGAGCTGAGCTAGCTAGCTGTCTGAGCTTGG
Organism: Fusarium cf. aywerte; assembly: GCA_011034095.1. Taxonomy (NCBI): domain Eukaryota; kingdom Fungi; phylum Ascomycota; class Sordariomycetes; order Hypocreales; family Nectriaceae; genus Fusarium; species Fusarium cf. aywerte. Next base: position 602,937 of record WETZ01000016.1, read on the forward strand.
GTCTGTTGTAATAAACAATGGTCACCTTTCTTTGTTCTTTCACGAGAGGCTTCTTTGTTCTTCATTATTATTATTATTATTATCATTATGCAGAACTCGTGATGTGCATTAAGTGTCTGTGCATACCCAATGTACCAAGGCAGAGAAGTGCAAGATCTATGACAATATCTTCACTTCCAAGACGAAGAACTTGTCAAGACTTCAACATCCGAGAAACCATCACCAAACATGAGAGATCCAACATGCAATACGTCAACTAACCTCTCCCAGCATCCGGTCGCTGGGGCCACCGAATAAAATCTGGTCACATTCCTCTGGAAACGAAACCCCCAGCTTGCTCGCTAGACCCGATCTGCCCTGCAAGTTTTTTAATTAGACAAGTACACTATACTTGAGTACTTTCAGAAAAAGTATTTATGCATGCACTTTGCACACTGATTCTGTCCAATCAGAGGTTTCGTAGTAATCCCTTCTCACTCGATCTGACCGCTGCTGGGCCAGCAATCGACCCAGTTGGCGTTTCCTTTCCCAGCTGGAACGGAAGAGAGAACTCCATCAACCCAGGCTTTTGGTTCACGAGCAAACTTGACTGACGGCCTCTGTCATTATAAGCGAGATGCAAACCCCTTTAGTAGATCGAGCTGATGTCAGGCTACTTGTACTCACGATATATCTGCGAGAGTTATGCAAGGTTGCTCTCCATTATTTTACTCTGCATAGTTAGTCTGTTTCTATTGTTCTTTGTTCTGGCTGAACCAAACTCCTTACTGGTCATCCTTCAGCTTGATTGACCCTGATCGTTTTCATGATTTGAGTAAAAACCCGGTGCTGACCGACCACTATGCAAGGGACTTGTTGACCAAATATCGGCTTGGCGATCAAGTTACAGAATCTATCTCTCCTTTCTTCCATGTATACATAGTAAGTTGAAATAGGAGGTCCATCCCGTGCATGATTTTCAGGGCTCTCTCTTGTTCTTAATTTCGCTAGCGAACGGTTCGCGCGTTGGTTCGAGTTTGATACAAAAGGTTGCTGTGCAGGATGATCTACAAGTATGCGGCTGCTATTAGAGTAGCGGCTCTATCAAATTCAATTGAGTCTCAGAATCGAGTTATCTCCTTATCGACTTTGCACATAGTAGTATGGTCAGACAATATCGTGCTCAAATTCCTGGTAGATAGTCAAACCCAATCAAAATTCGGATGATGACTCGGCCAATTATTCGACTAGGTTATCCAAGTTTTGCTTCTCTGGTTAATTAATTCTCAAAAGGCGATATACATTTTCCATGACAATAATAGCTTCCTATCTGAACAACACGACTTGATTGATGATTCAGTCATTGGCCAATCAACAGTCACGCGACTCAGCCAACATCCCAGAACACCGAGCAAGGCAGTGATATGTAAGACGAGCGACAGCATTGGCGTTGGATACAATCTCTGTGAGAGTTTGGGAGAAACACATCTTTGCTCAATTGGAAAGCGGAGAACCCGAACTCTGATTACCATTAAAGACCAAAGAGGGATTACGTTTTTTGGCTTTTGAGGACTGAGTGAGTCGGGGACGGCGTCGTGCTCCCCGATAAACGCATGTTGCCGTGTTGTTTTCTGTTCTATCCGCATATCCTCTACTAAGTTATAGATGACGCATCATAACAAAGAAATGTCTTGGTCGATCATAACTTACCTTACTTACCTACCTTAGGCACAGACACATGGTTTTGTGTATACCCACGTTTTGAACATGACACGAAGCAAGACACTTAGTTTTTCGTCAGTTGGTCATCATCATTCACCATCGTATCCATCAGCTCACCCTCCTTGCAAAATACCCCTCAGAGGTGCATTCTGCATACGTGGATCTTTTGCTTTGGGTTTACCGAATTATGCTCATTGTTTTAGCATATGTATAGTGAATGGTCAAAGTATGTCGTGCATTTGCATCGCGTCGTACACTCCCTCTCCTCTTTATTGTCTTCTATCGTGATGTGGGAGGTCTGCGTGAACCGACTTCTGGCTTCAAAACAGGATAATCTAGTGCAAGGACAGTAAAGTAGCACCCATCTTTTCATGTCCGTTTGTTGTTGCAGTGTATGGAGCCCTTGCGAGTAGTGCCTTGAATTAAACAACATCTGAAACGAGATGGCCATAGCTAGATACGCACCATCTCAACGATGGGAGAAACCTTGAATTCCATTCATTGGGTTACTCGGTTTTGGTCTTGGACTGAACACATGCTAAAAACAAAAAAACACTGCTGCGTCGCAGTGCTAAGGTTGTGTGAGTTGGCGAGGTGCATGCGCTAACAAAGCAACACTTGTGCAAGGCCTCGCAATCATGTCGTCCATCCATCCCATTCCACTCCATAGCACACTATCGAAACTGGCTTATTCCATGAAGCTGCCCGCCAGATGGCAGCATCTTTTCAAGCTTAACGTCGGATCTTGAATGGAAACGCAATTTCGTTGGATGGTTTGCTATCGGCGCGCCGGCACGGGGATGGTCCCGCATAAACGCTGGATGAGACCAGGGGCTTGGTCTTCTTTATCTCGACGTCATCGACTAAGGGGAGACGAGGGTTTTTGATGGTTTCAAAACAATATCGTTGCTTTTATAGTAGGTACGGAGTATCAATACCTTGCACGGTGAGAATTCGCCGACTGTTGAATGTCGACCACTATCGGCGAGCAAAGAAACATGCGAATCAATTAACAGACGCCGTTGGTTGACTGCTCAAGATTGGGCTCCCGCTGGATGCGGATGCGGCTGGTTGAATTCAATATCGAAGCTCCACTGATAATTCTAGTTGTGCCTGGTTAGAGCCCAGGAGCCCACTTTGGATCACGATCGCTCTCGACTCGGCAAATATTGGGTGCTTGGCTGCTTGGCCTACATTACCTGCATAGAACGTATCGTGCAGGGATCAGTCTGGACTAGGAAGGGACATTTTTTGCAAGCGAGTTAGTTGACAGTGATCAACTTGCGGATATAGGATGGGCAGAGGTCAGCAAATAGACAAAAGTCCTGCCCGTCTTTGGTACAATGCCATTCCTCATACAATTAGCAATGAGACATGTCTACAAAGAACCCAACCTCTCGATCTCCTCAGCCATTCATGGTAGTCGCTGCTGTAAAGAGTCTAATTATCAGCCTCTACTTAAAAGCAGACTAATAAGCTGCATTACTTGTTCCAGTCGAGTCGAGCAAGGTGAGATGAATTGCAACGGCCGCAACCCACCAATTCCAGCGGATCCTCCGGCCCAAGCTCCATCTGGTTGGCACGTTCTCGGCGGGAGCAGAAGCACGCACCAGCCACTTTTACTGACTGCGGTTGTGGCCGTCTTGTCTTCCATACAGAACATCTTCCGTCATCTATAATCACCAGGGATTGGGATTAACTTATCCATATCCATCCATCCATTTCCTAGGGGTGGACAGGGTCGATTTTTGAGGGTTATCTTCCAAGGCAGTGAAAAAATAACCCATGAAAACGAAAGTAACAGGTGGATTTTTGATTTGAATCTGGATAGATTGTTTTATCTAGGTCGGTCTTATTGCTCTCAAGATATCTCGCTGTCTCTTATTAGATACCTAACATTCTTTTTTTCGACTTTCTCCTTTTCTTTTCTCTTTTCTGCACCTTCCAACCTTCTTCTCAACCTTTTCAAAAAGGAAACTACCACTATCACTGCCACAGTCCAGTCTGCTAGGTGCCTACTATAGTGATCTGACAGCTTCCTTTCTTGTTACACCCCCCATTGGGATCTCACTCCACCACAAATCTACCTACCTTTGCCTACCTACGTTACCACCCCATCCGTCCCTCCAAGCTTACAATACGAGCGCTCTCCTCTCCCGATTCTCGACCCCGGTTTCTTGGTTATTACAAACTCAGTCGCTCGCTCGCTCTCGCTCTCGCTCTCTTTCTCTTACCTTGTCTCCTCTGCTTTGGATCGCTCGAGCGGCTTCTTGCTTTCCCCGCCATTTTTCTTTTCTTTTTCCTTAAATCCAAATATCACGAAACATTCCGGGAACAGCAGGTCTTAGTCGCCGGCGACATGGCCCCTACCTTCCTCAACAGCTTGCGACGCCGGTCGAGGGCCAGTTTCCGTACCAATCGCTCTACAACAGATACTTCTAGTGATGGCGCTGCGTCCCAGGGAGAGTCACCTTCCAGTGGCTCGTTGACGCCGCCTTCAATCGATATTCAATCTGATCCCGCACTGCATCTGCAAGTCAAAGATCAGCCGCTCCAGCGTCGACAGTCCCAGATCTCTTATAGCCAGAGTCAACAGCAAATCGTCCAACAGCGACCGCCGCTGACGTCCAACTCGAACCGTAACAGTGTTTCCGGCATGTCGGGCCTTGGTGCGCCTTCTATCAATGGACGACAAGCCCTCCCGGCGTCACCATACGCTCCAAGATTGATTAACATTACGGAAAATGCATGGGTATGTCTTGGATATTTTGCTTTCGAACTGCTCTATGGCTCGTTGACTTGGTGGCGCATCTGCAAGTGCAAGCCATCTTGTCAGGGGTCTGTTGGTACACATGATGCTGCCAAGGCCCATATAACAACGCCAGCTCTATAAAATACAGCGATGATTGCTAACCAATGCTAGGTCTATCAAAAGGTTCTTCTTGTTTATGGCACCATTGGAAACCCTGCCGAAAATGTACTCGACGGAACACTCAATGTTTGTCGACTCGACGATAACTTTCCTGCGATCAGCTGGCCCGTCTGCAACTCGCACTTCAAGGCATTGGTTTACTTACAGCCAGGACCAAACAAATTGCGATTCGAGTTCTCGAGCCCCAAACTACCCAACAGCAACAGCTCAAACCCTATCCACGCCTCCTATATTACCGTTCACATGCTCCCAGTCAACAACTCACCACCGCTGCAGCTTGCTATCCTAGTTGCGAAAGACTCACCGGAAACCTTCGATGCGTCGCCCGCCCGGGCCGAAAAGGAGGGTAACGGATTGGAAACGGCTGTGAGGAAGTTCAGAATGGCAGCGTACCTATGGCAGGCATTCACTTCAGAACAAATGTGGCGAAACAAACTTGGGCGACGCGCATTCCGTTTTGATGAAGAATGGACAACAGGCTCAGCCAACTATCGCGATCGAGAAAACGGCACCATGCGCTCAGAGGCCAGAGTTCACATTATTCGCTCCGACAAAACCACTGCTGAGATCCGGGACCTTAACAAGGCTCAGCAAAACGAAAAGGCTACTGAAAAGGGTGCTCTATACGAAATCGCTTCCGATGCTGTCAAGAAATATTTCAACCCACTCCCTGGACAGAAGCTCTATGTCTCGTGTCTACTCCTAGACTCTCACTGGGACAAGGCCGCAAACACTGTGACGGGCCATGCTGCTCTCGGAGGTGGAGATGGCGACCTGCAATTGGCAATTTTCGGGTCGCATTGCCTGCACAGCTATCCATCCACATTTGAAGAAGTTGTGCCTGCTTTTACTGACTGTACTCCAACAGACACAAACCATGTGGCCAACGACTGTAACCAAGCGGGAAGCTCTTGGGAAGCCGCCAATATTGGCATCGGTGCGCACTTGCACGAGACGGGTCATCTATTTGGATGCCCACACCAGGAGAGCGGCGTCATGCTGCGCGATTATGTGGTACTTAACCGCACTTTTGTAGCCCGGGAGGCCTACTGCACAAGAACAAAGTCCAAGGGTGGAGTCGCACTGCTGGCTGACGAATGTGGATGGCATCGCCTTGACTGTTTACGCTTCCGAGCCCATCCGGCGTTCCGTCTCCCTAACGACCCTCCCATGAACCCTGACAGTACTGTTCAAGCTTTCCCTGTCGAGAATGGTAACGTTCTTGTCATGGCATCCACAGGTATTTTCTTCGTGGAGATATACGCCGAAGGTGATGATGTGTGCCATGCTTGGATCGAGTATCCCATTGATCAGGGAACGCCGTCCCGACAAGTCACGCTTAGCGAAAACGAGCTGCGAGGTAGATTGCCTGACAAGAAGAGAAAGGGTGCCATCAAGATTTCCATCAAATCCTATGGAGGTGGGTCAATTGATATCGACGATTACAAGAAATTTGTATCAAAAGAATCGATTGTCAAGCTCTCGAATGGGAAGAACGGTTTCCGAAGTCAGAAGATGGGCTGCTCCAATATGGAGGGAACCGAGTCTACGGAAGTTGTCTTCACCAGTGCTGTGAAGCAGGATCGAGTTCTTTCTCGAGTGGTGGTCTACCACGGGATGGCTGTTGATGGCATGGAGTTCATCTACGACGATGACTCCAGACAGTTATTTGGAAAGAAAGGCGGCAAGGAAGGGGGTGATACCTTTGAGTTCGGTAAGTTTTCTCAATGGAATCATGAATATGCAAGAACCTAACATGATACAGATGTCCGACGTGGTGAATACGTTAGCGGTTTCGTTGTGCGGTCTGGCTTTTGGATTGATGGTATCCAAATTCTGACAAGCTTGGGACGCAAATCGCCCGTCTACGGCAATGCACATGGAGGAACTTCGTGAGTCTATTTCCCATCCACTATACTGTTGGCTTTACTAACATGGTCAGACACACTTTGATACCACCTCGAGGATACATAATCTGCGGTGTTTCCGGTACATGCGGCCAATGGCTCGACGGCTTCTCAGTTCTTATCACACGATGAATATGAGCACAGCCGCCTATACAACAGCTTTTGAACATGATAACTACAGGATAAAAGTCAACTGTCGATGGGAAAACATTAATTGGTAATCTTAAAGAACGGAAGAGGCGGTATATGCCCTTCTTGCGTGCTAAGACACGCTCACTTGTCTCACAGCGGCCACACAGCTGCCGCAAGCATTGTTTGGAGTCTTTATCTGAGTCCGGCGTTCGGGATAACTTTTTTTTTGTCTACCGCCTCGAAGGAGGCTGCATACGTACATACATACATGCTTGCATACAAGTTAGTGGGAGAAGCATACGCATTATACCATGAACAGGAGCGGACCTGAATAAATACCGCGAAAGGTGTCTGAAGTTGAAATCGAGTCTGAGACCCAATGTCTTGCTAATATGTGATGCTGTGCATAGTGACATCTCGTATAGGTTTTCGTTTAATGGTGACAGATAACACAAATCTACTACCGGTCTACTTACTATGTAATAATGAGAAAACGTCTGTGCGAATACGAAACGACCAATGTGAATCTTGCATGTGATAATTAATACCCCAGATGGGATTTTCCCAACAAACTGTGGAGTCTTGAGCAATATTGTACGCAAGATGTTTCTACTTCTAGGTATCTAACGAAATGGCTTTATATGCGAATGTGACCTTTAGATATCATTCTAGCAGCACATGTGACAATCTTAGGTAGTATAAGACTGTAGAGTGCAGTGGCTAGTGACTGATTTGGATGGAAACGTTGAGCATGAGCGTCCATCCGTCTAAGCCATCGATCACGTGCAGAGCACTAGCGCTAGCGCCCACAATGACGGCATCCACCCAAGCAAGGAAAGAAGTTGGATGTCCCGCCGCGAAAGAGCAACCGCGACGCCAATCCTCAACGTCAACCACTTCTGGGAAAACCTGCTCTTCTTTCTCTCTTCCACAACTTCACTCAACAACCAGAAGCGACAGAAATCGGGCTTACGCAGCATCATTCAACCCAGCAACACTAGCTCTTCTGCACTATCAAGATACTCTCCTCTGACCGTTGGAAGACACCGCTTACTTCTAACTTGAAGCTAATTGCGATTGCGATACCCCTCCCGGAACTGAACTATCTGCACCACTACAGCTCTACCAAATTTTGTCCCAGATCGCATCAAGATGTCCAGACGGAGCAATACCATGTCGGGCTCGAACGGCAACACCAAAGACGTTATGGCCTCCAACAGCCCAGGTGAGATCATGCCTTGTGATGAAGTATTTAAAACAAGCTTAGGGTCACGAAGCTAACATTGTTGTTCTGAGTAGCTATTGACAAGCAAAAGACTCTTCTATCTGCTGATGTCGGACACTTCTCTCTGGTGCGAGCCATGCACCTTGCTGACTTGATTACTCTCATGAACGGTATGAACACCTGAAACCAGAGACGACGGCGCCTTCGTCCGAGTTAGGCCACTTGGCTAATTCAGATTTTAGGCGCATGCGGTGTCATGTCCATCTTCTCCTCGCTACGATACGCGCTCGGCGATCCCAAGGATTTTGACAACCTTTGGCTTGCTCTCTTCTTCCTGCCCTTCGGACTTTTCTTCGACTTCTTTGATGGCAAGGTCGCTCGATGGAGGAAGAAGAGCAGTCTCATGGGCCAGGAGCTGGATTCCCTTGCTGATTTGGTATGTCTACATGTTTCTCTTACTACGGTTGCTCAATTCTGACCTAAGAACCAGATCTCGTTTGGTGTTGCCCCCGCTATGGTCGCCTTCACCCTTGGTTTCCGTTCCCTCGCCGATACCGTTGGTCTTACCTTCTTCGTTCTTTGCGGTCTCACTCGCCTCGCTCGTTTCAACGTCACTGTCTCCGTCTTGCCCAAGGATGAGACGGGCAAGAGCAAGTACTTTGAGGGAACACCCATCCCCACCTCGCTCGGTATGGATGCTGTCATGGCCTACTGGCTTTCTCAGCGCTGGGTTCACGACAACCTTCCTTTCGGTGTCTGGTTCCAGGGCTCTGCTCTCGAGTTCCACCCTGCCGTTATTCTGTTCATGATTCACGGCTGTCTTATGACCAGCAAGACCATCCGTATCCCCAAGCCTTAAAAGGTTAGTCGAAGGGCCATTTAACATGGTATGCCGGTGTGACATAACCACATCCCGATTTGGGTGGAACAACAGATATGTGGCCTGGATATGGGGATATGCTATGCTAATTCTGGAGATGTGTTGTTGAGCCGAGGGGGGTGGGGGTTGAACGCGGGGTCAAGAGGGAAAAAAAACAGGACACATGAATCGGTTTTGGCGCAGAAAGGCAAGGAAATATTCATTTGTGCTTGGTACTCTTGATCAGGGAACGATTCACGCAGCTCATTGATACGACGGTAGTTCATGATACCCATGCATTCCTTACCTTGTCTTTTAGGTACTTGTGATACGTGTGTGGCCTTCAATTCGAGTGGTGGTGATCAGTTCGAGTATTTCAGGCCTGTTTAATTGTGTGTCTGTAACTATTCACAGTACCAGTGTGGCAGTATAAGGCTTACATATTGCTCCGCGAAGCCGGGAGCGTTCTGCATTATCAATAAACTCTGGACCAACCACCTCGGTGGGTTAACCTATACCATAGAACCATGACATCGTAACATGAATCCACTTCAACTGCGACATCTTCACTCACAGGGATCATCGCATTTTTCGAGACTGGGGGTCGCATATATATATATATATCGATGAACAGTCAATCATCTGCTTACTGTCTATTTTCAACAGCATGGCAGAAATAGCGAGAACATGGAGGCAGTGATCTCGCTAGAGAAAGATAGTGGATCCTGTGAATCCTGTGAATCCTACCTATTTGCGGATGAATCCTTCGTATGTGACAACAAATTGCGGTCACTCGTTTACCAAAAATCCAAGAATTGCGACTTTTGACTTTTGCTTACAAGTGTATGGCGAGTTTAAGTAGTCTATAAGTGATCAACAGAGACGCAAAGATAGGGAAACACCAAAAATAGGTCTCGACGTGATGTTTACGTAGAAGATGAGGCTCTGCCATCAGTGGGTCAATGAAACGTGACGAGCTGCCGAGTCTCCCAGCACTGGAACACGCAGGGAGGGCACTGAATAATGACGTTTGAGATCTTCATAACTCGAAGAAAAAGTTGAGAAAAGAAAGAGAGATTAGATTTTATGTTTCACTAGATAAAAACTTGAGAGAATCCCAAGCGTTGAATATTTACCTACACCAACCTGATACGAACCAATCAACGCCGTCAACGCAGTAGGTTGAGTCTGAAACATACAGTAGCCAACACTGAAGCGTGACTGGAAGAACCAAAGAACGCCTCCAGGGTAAGACATGGGTCGTAATAAGTTGAGAGGCTGTGCTGAGAAGGATGAGGCGTGAACAAGACGCTAGTGATTGTTGACGGGTGGCTGTGCGTTGCTGATAGGCATGGGGCAAGGACCAGGAATTGTATGTAGTTGATCATGATCATCACTGATGCGTGAATAATAGGTACCACCCAATTCGGTATTTGGTTACACTTGTGATGGATATAATGATGTCTATTATCTTTGATGGTTACTTTAGAGTGTGTGCGGGAATCATGTACAATATGGGAAGGAACACATGCTTGCCTCTTGTCTCTTGCCTCTCGTTTTCTCCTTCCGCGCCAAGATCTACTTATCTTTTTGGTGTTGGTCGCAGCCGTTTTCGCCTGCCCCTGCTTATTTACTACCTCTCATCATCTTACACCAGGTACTGTATCACCAACGCCAACGGTTCCTTCTCACCAACATCACCAATGAAATAAAGATTCACTAACCAACCAACATCCGGACTATTTCCTTAAGCACCACCCACCGTTGAGCTTCACCGATTTTGAAAACATAATGGTGATTTAGTCTACTCAGTCTAGGCTCTAACCTTCTGTCCGCCGTCATTGAGGTCACCCAACGTGATACTGTCCCCAGATACTAGCCAACAATCAGAGAGCAGATCACTACCCACAAGGGGGGGCAAACCATCTTTTCTCACTTTGACTTGATCGACGGGTTCTATTCCTGGCTCGCAACCATGATCTAGCCCACACTCATCTCGGTTCCAAAGGCGAACCCCAACCCAAACTGGGACCAGCCATGGAAGTTTGAGGTCCTGTCCCCCGAACCCTGGGTCTGACCCGGAGCCTCTACTGCGAAGCCAACCTTAGCTGCGGGGACGAGTCAGCCCTGACGGCTTAGACGACGACCTTCCATGAGCCAATGTTCCATCCCACTTGCAGCTCGAGACAAGGATTATATACCGCCTTGTAAGCTTTAAGCGCAGCCGCAACCTCTATCAACATATTACCCCAGGTGTCCCTGATTATGTCTTGCCGAGCGGTTTTCTGGAACCTTTCTTTTGTTCTCTGATCCAGTGACGATGCTTCTTGTGAAGTTTAACCTAATGACTTATTTCTTGTTTCTTCCTAACTGAAACTACATGCTGGACTGATCGATTTCCACGAGGAATGAGCGGCGATCGTTGCTAACACTGGTTCTGCTTACTGCATTCTCACCAACTTCACAATGGAACCCCTACGGAGTTTATCACGACAAGACTCTGAGAAGTCCGAGGCTCGTCGACAAAACAATCGTTCCAATGCTGCCATTCAGCATGTTACAGATACGATGATTGCCGTTACCGAATCTTTCCGCCACCATTACCACCAACAATATGGTGGCTACTCCCCAGCAGCACCAGCTCCCACTTACACGAACTTCAACTCTTATTCTCAGTCTCGTAGCTATGCCAATTTCAACAATCGCTCCAATTCTCAATCTCACTCCCACACTCGAAGCCGGTCAAGCGTGAGTGAAGTATCTCAGGGACTTCTTGACATGGATGTCGTGAGCCAGATGACTATATCGGACGTGTCGCCCGTTTCTCCTCGAAGCAATTACATACCTACCATACTCATGCCAGGACGGCCTCCGAATGCCGAGACGGACTCTCTTCTTGACAGAGACCTAGAGTCAGAGATGGTTGAGACTTCTGCTCATGTACCCGAAGACTTGATTCGACTCGCGACACCAAATTTACCACCACGACTGGACACACCTCATACACCACCTCACCGCTTCAGTGTTCCCATAAGCCTCGCCGATACTCAACCTTATGTTGCTCCAGCTTCGAATACAGGTTCATCCCCAGCGGATTTCTCAGTTAACCATGGTGGACTTGTGCAAGCTGCTAGGCATTTTGAAACCTTCCGATCAACGACGCAGCATCACCATCAATACATGGCCCTCAGACCTGATTTAGGTACACGAAATCTGCCCCTAGGCACAGTTACGCATATACGTGCAGGCTCTGATCCAGATCCTGCTTCGCCTGCTGGCCAGGCCCTGCGTAGGAAACCTCTAAACGAAGGGGCAAGACATATTGTATTCAACCACGCGTGCAATGAGAGCCTGTTTGTTGCTGTCATTTGCATGGCTCAGTTTTTGACATATGCCAGTCTTGCGCAGACTTTGACATCGGCACGGCAGATCGGCAAATCATTCTTCGAACCAGAGCGTACGACACATCTTGCTTGGTTCACTTCGTCATACCTGTTGAGTTACGCTGCAACAACACTTTTGGGAAATCGAATCGGAAATGTTTGCGGCCAGAGGAACACCTTCATAACTGGATATTTTTGGTTTGCGTTCTGGAGTCTTCTTGCTGGTTTAAGCGTATACGTGCAAACAAGCAGTGCTGGTGGAGCCGTCTTCTTCTGCGTATGTCGTGCAATGCAAGGCATCGGTCCAGCACTCGTCATTCCTAACGGCCACGGGATGTTGCTGAGGGCCTACCCACCTGGACCTCGTAAGATGCTTGTCATGGGCTTGTTCGATGCCGCCGCCCCTTGTGGGTTTGTTGTCGGCTCAGTCATGACAGGCCTTTTCGCGAATTACGCGTCCTGGCCCTGGGCATTCTACTGCTTAGCAGCGGTCTGCACGGCCCTAGGAATTACAAGCATACTTGTAGTTCCTGCGAAGAGGGTTTTGGTTCATGATTTTGAAGGAAACCTTTGGAAACGCCTCGATATCTTGGGATTTGTGACTAGCGTCTCTGCGTTGGTTCTATTCAGTGCTGGATGGAACCAAGTACCCATCTTAGGATGGAATGACCCCGAAACCTACATCTTAATCTTTGCAGGGATCTTACTTTTGCCGTTGTTTCATTACTTCGAATCTCAAGCTAGCCATCCTCTGGTACCGTTCAAGCAGATTCACCTCACTGCTAGTATCACAATTGGCTTCGTGACTGCTGCCTCTGCAGCGTTTGGGATATGGGTCTGGTATTTTGCCCAGTTCACCGAAGTTCTGAGAGGATGGGGACCGCTACTTACGAGTGCTGGTCTTATACCAATGCTGGTAATCGGAGTTGTCATTGGCTTTTCTTGCTGGCCCTTCGTGAACCGCGATTTTACAGCCCAGCTTGCTATGGTGGTTTCATCCATAACAATATTGGTCAGTTCTGCTCTAATGGCTACGACCCCAGCTCAACAGGAGTATTGGGCAAATTCATTTGTTAGTGCTATCTTTATGGGAGTTGGCATGGTCTTAATTATCCCCTCTGCTTCGACAGTGCTTGGGCGAGATGTTCCCGAAGGACAACTCGGACTCGCAGATAGCCTCACCAACATGTCGGCAGCATTTGCTTTCTCTGTCGGACTTGGTATGGCAGGAGCTGTGGAGATGGGAAAGAGACATAACAAGAATCCTTTAGGAGGATATCGCGACGCGCAGTACTTTGGCCTGGGGCTTGGAGGGCTGGCCTTAATCTTGGCCCTAGGCTTGCTTTGCGCAGTGTTGCTTCGGCGTCGCAGGGGTTGATCTCATTGAATTGTTTGCCTGGCGTTTAAAGGATTTAAAGGCTTATACCCTGCGAGCGTGGATATAAATGACTTTACACAATACTCTCTCATATAAATAGATCTTTCACGACGAACAGGACATATCTAAAGTTAAAAAGGTTGCCCGTTCTTTTCGTTTTCTCTCTTATCTTTGTTGAATCCTCTTGTTTGTAAATACAAACTCCAATGCCGTACCATACGAACATCGCAGGATTGGGATATAGAGCCAGTGGGGGGAAAACCAAATCAAGCAAAGCACTTTGGAAAATCAGAAACCATCCAACGCCAGAGAAAATACATGTGATCCCTTTCTTTCTTTCTTTCTTTCCCACCTCCTAAGTTCCGAAGTTCTCTCTTTTCATCGACTGCTCCCTCTGAACGGCTTTCGTGGGTCGCGTTGTACTACAGCAGCAGTTTAAGGCGTCGACTTCTTTCTCCTTGGTAGCAGAAGTGATTCGTAGTCGTCATCGTCATCAGCAGATTATCGGCCACCGCGGCTGAAACCACCACGTCCGCGACCACCGCCGAAGCCGCCACCACCACCACCACCTCGAGAGAAACCACCGCTGCCACCACGACCTCCACGGCCGCCGAAACTGCTGCCGCCACGGCCACCACCTCGAGAGAAGCCACCGCTGCCTCCGCGACCGCCGCCGAAACCTCCACGGCCACCACCACGGGCACCGAAGCCTCCACGTCCACCACGGGCACCACCGCGACCGCCACCGGCGCGCTTGGGCTTGGGAGCACCAGGCGGGGGCTTAGGCTTGGGGAGGAACTTGTCGAGGGGCAGGAGCTTCTCGGAGCCAATGTAAAACTTGTCGCCCTCCTTGAAAGAGGTGGCCTGGATGCCCTCGGTGGGCTTGATGGTGAAAAAGACCTGGTTGATGGGGCCAAGGACCTCGTCGACCTTGCCGACAGCTGTCTTGTTCTCGAGGAAGATCTGGGCGTTGAAGTGGGGGACCTTGGGGTTGATGGACTCGCAGACCATCTCGCCCTCGCAGGCGTGCATGAACTTGCCCATTTCTGAGAAGCGTTAGCCGACAACACACAAAAGAGAGAAGAGACGTGATGGTAATAACGTACCGAGGATTTGAGCGGGAGGACCCATGTCTCGCTGCTGGAAGCCACCGCGGCCTGTAAAATAATCGTTAACACTTGATCTTGCGAATGCGAACACCGCTCTTCAACAGCTTTCCATCGCACAAACCCCAGCCTCAATTGCCCTGCTCTTGAACATTCTCACGATCTAAATAACCAACACTCCCGGAATCGAGCTTTCAAATTAAAAAGAAAAAGACGTACCACCGCCACGGCCTCCAAATCCACTACCGCCGCGTCCTCGCGAACCTCCTCGGAAAGACATGATGATTAAGAGTGATCGAGTTTGCGCTCAGTCGTCAATTGATATAAATTTGATGAATCAAGGTTTCGCGATTCGACCGCTCGTTGTCCTTGTCTCGGATTTTGCCCGTAGTTGGGGGTTTTGGTCGTTTCGTCGAGATTTG
The DNA here is from genome assembly GCA_011034095.1 of Fusarium cf. aywerte. Lineage (NCBI taxonomy): Eukaryota > Fungi > Ascomycota > Sordariomycetes > Hypocreales > Nectriaceae > Fusarium > Fusarium cf. aywerte. Next base: position 617,982 of record WETZ01000016.1, read on the forward strand.
GTCGTCCGCGTAGGTCGAGGCTCTAACTTTTTTTTTCCCGAGTGAAATTTTGCAAGAAGCGTGTCCACCGAAGGTCTGGCGGGAGCTAGCTTGGAGCACCCCGATTGGTCGACAGGTGGCGGGACGGAAAATCAGATTGACCGGCATCATGAAGGTCTAGCATGGGAAAAGGTGGGAAAATTCACTGCAACAACTGCAGCCTTGGTTTAGACTTCGTATGCGTAACTTATTTTGACCATTAAACTGTACTCTTACGTGCTATACTTTTCAAATCAATTGCAGCAGACTATAGATATCTTGAAAGTCGATACAAGCGAACACGCAAATACAAAACCAAGCGAGGGATATCCTATAACCATAACCATACCACCTAAACCGCATACTAAAAGCCAACGCCTCCCAACCATGACGCTTGCCTTTCTGTCCGTTTGCGACCGTTTGCCATTTCTCCAAACTAACCAACTCTTTTCGCCTCATCCACATATAATTTGACCAAGGAAATAACATAAACATGAGAACAAAAGAAAACTCTGCCAACAAAACTCTGACTTATGCCGCATAGCTGCTCTTGGGGTAACCGCCGGGGATGTGCAGGTTCGAGATGGTGTTATGGCTCTCAGATCGGTTGTTAACCGACGGTCGGATGGGCATGGGAGTCTCATCTTCGTCATCTGTCTGGAGCAAAACCGAGTCACGCTCAGTGTATACTGATTCAGCCTTTCGAGCTGAGGGTTGAGTCTCTTGGGTCGCGCCACCATCGAGTCTGGGAAAACCCTCTCCCACCGTGGTCAAAGTGTAGTTGTTGGCTTTGGTACTACCGTTGGCGTTGCCATTGGCATGTTCATAGTTTGGCTGTTGATTGAAAGAAGCTTGTGGCTCATATGAAGCCTGCTGATAGCTTGACATCTGATGATCATTTCCGCCTACGGTGTACCCGCCGTAGGGCTCCTCTCGCGGCTCCATAGTATGGTTGTTAGGCTGCTCATCGTAGTGGCGCTGCTCATCGTTGACGAACTTGTCATTACGTTCATCCTTACCCTGGGGAATCATAACCGGAACAAAAGTTTGGTTATGGTTCTGATTAACGTAATCAGACAGCTGAACAGGTTGCTGCTGTTGCTGCGAGTCATACTGTGGCTGATACTGCTGCTGCTGGTTGGAGGAAGTTGGCCCAACAGGGGACTGGTTAACTGGCTCGCTTGTATAGGGGTTGACGCCGTCGTAATGGGCCTTTTGACTGGCGATGGCAGCATGCGAGGGCATCTCGTCCAAAGGCGTCTGGTGAACAGTACCATAGCCATGCTGGTCGTCCCGAAGCTGCTCCGATTCTCCAGCGGCCGGACCAGAAAGACCACCCGTGACGATTGGAGCTACGACGTGGTCCTTGTTGTCCTGGAAGCCAGAGCTTACACTAGAAGGCGAATGAGGGGCCTGTAAGCCACGTTGCGCATTGACTTGGATATCAGATGGGAACCGCCCACCTGCTTGAGATCGCCGGGGGGTCACGTCATGTTGCCTTGGTCCCGGGTTGGTGAATGATTCGGTATCGGCCGTAAAAGGCTCCTCGTCCTCGTCATCGACCAGTCCATCGCTACTGACTGATCGTCGGGAAGATCGGCTGAGGCTTCTCGAATGGCTGCGCACAAATTGGCTTCGCTCCTCGGCAGTCTTCTCTGTAAGGGCCTTGATATCGTCATACCAAGCCATCATGGTGTCGTGGCTTTCGGCACGGAATACCCAGGTATGACCACGGTGCATACCGCCTGTTTGGCGGCCCTTGAGGATGAACTTGTTCGAAGAACCTCCTTCGTTCGAGTGGGATCCTACTTTCTGTTCTGGAAGATAAAGTGACATAATGGGGGCTTGCGCTTTGTCCGCGGTCTTGAATTCGTGGAGATGCGTAGCGGAAAGTACATACCTGTTTGAAAGTTAGTCTTGCTCATTGAAGAGTTCGAACAGATACTTACCAGCCGGCTGTGTAGCTCTTTAGGTATTTGCTCTTACGCTCCAACAATCCGGCTCGAATCTCCTGGGCTGCCTCGTGGTCCTGTCCGGGGTAATGAATCTGGTCCGCAGTTCTGAGCGGAATGTTCGGGTCCACAAACTTGTCATCGTGGGTGACAAAGTGCATCCATTCATGATCCTTAGGCATAGCAATAGGGCCATCTCGCAACTCGCCAATAAGGTTATAAGAGTTGTCGGCCTCTCGCTTGAGGATACCAGCATAGGCATTGTAGGCCTTTTGAATCTCTCCGACCACAATCGCTTCCAGTTCCCGTCCAGAGTTTTCCAGGTTAAGATAAGCCTGGTGCAGGTAGTTCTCCTCATCCAATTGACGCTCAACTTGGCGGTCGACGGCCAGGCGCAGCAAGTATGGGTCTTGCTTGCCAGTTGTAGAAGACTCATCCAACTCGTTTCGCCCCAAGATATCGCTAAGAGTCTTGACAGCCTTACGAGTGTGGTCCATCTCCTTGTCGACCGAATTCTTGAAGTCGCCTGAAAGGTTCTTGATTTCCTTGATCTTTTGTTGGAGATCACTTCGCAAGCCAGTAAGCGCAAGAATCACATCCTCTTCGATGTCCTTGGCCTTGTTGGCCTCAAGAATGGCGTTCTTGTTATAGTCCCGAAGGAACTGGAGAGCGTCATCTATACCAGCCGACTGAAGGAAGCCAGGTGGGGTGGTAATGTTGTTGGAGACATTGGCGAGCTTGAGAAGAGACTTGGAGCGGCTCTCGTAGTGGGTTTGAATCTCGCGAAAGTATGCGATGAGATCCTTGAGTACCTTTCTCCAGTTCTGAAATCGGTTTGAGAGAGTGTCGGTCGGGTTTCCTGAAGTAGGAACCGGACAGTAGAAGGCACTGTGGGCTTCATCATGGTCTGAGGAGGACTGCAAAGCAAGACTCCTAACGCTGCCAGCTCTCATACTGCGGCGGCTACCACTACGTTTCAAGCTTCCATTTCGGCGCACCGAATTCTTCTTCTTGAGTGTGTTCTGACGAGCTGGAAGCTGCTGGTCGTCACCATTGACAAAGCTGTGTACAGAGTTGCTGCGCTGCATGTTTGCGCCGTTGGGAGTATGATCAAATAATAAAGAAGTTCCTCGCTGTGCTACACCCCATTCCTCTGTAAAACGACCTGGCTGTCGCGACTGCGGTTGCGGTGCGTGGATCGAGTTCGACAGATGATATTCGTCGTCGTATTGAGGACTTGAGTATGGATGTGTGTTGGCGGCGGTATTTGCTGCGGTTGCAAGCTGGTGAGGAGCTGAAGATGATTCTGTGTGAGAATCCTGCCCGTGCGAGTATGTATAAGATGATTGTTGGGGAAATGACGAAGGTTGAGATTGGGAGTGATAAGTAGGTAGATCCATGGCGGAGGTGGCGTTGTTATTTCTCCTACGGTACTGGTACTGCTGGACGAGCAGTCTACCTAAGCTAAGGTAATGGACTGTGCGAGACTAGAGGAGAGACAGAAACAACGGAATTGACCAGACCACAAGGCAATGGAGGACCCGAGACGGAAGCGAAGGGAGGAGAACCTGGAACCTAGAACCTAAAACAGCAAGTTAGTGATCAGTGACTAGTGAGTGATGGCGCCGAGTGGAGGGAAAGTGGACTGTGCTGTGCTGTGCTGAGACTGAGAGCGACAGAGCATGAGCCAGATTCAGAAAATCAGGGTGTTAGACTCGTGGGATGATGGTGTTGACGCAATGGGTGTACAATTGACCGCTGGCAGATGTGACGCTAACCGAAACTAGAGGCCCGTTCCAGTGAGACTAGCGTCTCTCTGCAGTGGAGGAACCTTCTGAGACAAATGATGATGGTGAATCTTGGCTTTTGCTTCTGTTTCGTTTGATTTGGAGTAGGAGCTGTGGAAATGAGATGCGGTAGATTCTATGTGGAGCAGAGGAGTGAGAATCAGCGGGTAATAGACTGAAGATCAAGGGTTCCGTGTGTGTGTGTGTGTGTGTATGTGTTCCACAATGGAGAAGGAGAAGATACTAATCCGTTGAAGCAGGAACAAACAACAACGCTAGGTACCTCTAGAGGATGTGGAAAACTCGGCACAATTGAATTGGTTGTACGTATAAAAAGAGTAAACGTGGTGGCTGCGATGCCGATAGACTGAGTCAACAAACCTTGAAATTCGGCTTGGATCACAGTCAAGTTTTGCTCGTGATGAATGTTTAATGATATTCGTTTGTGGTGTTTGTTATGATGGATGATGCAGTTGATGAGCTGAACTTGGAGAAGGGGGGGTGTTTAGTTCCTGCCTGCCAAGAGCTTGCAGGCACTTACACCAAATGATTTGACAGATGGTACTTGATCGGTACTTGGGCACTTCCAGATGAGACTGCGCAAAGCACCTATAAAGCTTACTGCACGGACATTCTTCAAGTACTCAGAGTGTTTCCCGCACTGCTGCTTTCAGCCAGTTTACAATGGCGTTTTCCCCACCGTGACCGATTTTCGACGGTCTCAAATGACGTAGTTGAACGCCACTCAAAAGGGTCCATCTCTTGGTCTTGATCTTGGGTCTTGGTTTTTCTGGTGATGCCTTCAACCTAAAACTGCAGCCCAACGACGATCGTCATAAATCTCCAAGCTCAACCCAATCTTATGCGCGGCCAATCCGCTTCACGTGCTTGTCTTTGATCCTTGGCTCTCACGGATTTATCCACTGCTGCAACTTGAAGCTGAGATCTTCTCGGCATCGCCGCCTTCCGGATCTGCAAGTTGTTGTTTCGGTGTTTCGTCGAGATTTAAACTACTTGCCTAGTACGAGAGGCCTCGCAGGCGTAATATGTCTTGACCACTGACGAAGGATGAAAATGACTTCATCAATTTCCTGCCTACTTGGTCAATTAAATATTGCTTTTGGCATTCGACATAGGGTTCAGTCTTATGCTACTACTACTCTGTACGGCCTATTAAAAAGATGAGGTGTTTCTCCGCATCAGTTGTGGACCTTGATATGCTCGTCTCAAAAGCCCATGGTACCAGATCTAAGTTAATCTGGGCTGTACAGGCCGCATCCCGGCTCGGCATTGCGATAATGACTGCCGATGACATCCACCCAATGAGGGATATTCAGGCCATCATTCAAGACATCAACATATTGCATAGTGCACAATTCACTCACTTGGCGATACTCGCGACATATGCCGTTGCCAAAACGAAACATTCATCTCTTGCATGCTCAGTCCTAATACTACTCCTCGTACACGGTTGGACATAAAGTGACTTGCCGCAGTTTACTTTCAATCTCCCCCAAAACCAAGGCTTACAAGACCATGTCCATGACCGAAATCACCCAAAAAAAACTCCGTGCCTAATGCTTTGTCTCCAGCCAAGTGCAGTGCGGTACATTTCAGTACAGTAGAAAGCTCCACAACGCCGTCCGTCGTCAAACCGAAAATCTCCCCTAGCGCGTGCGATAGTAATCGACCGGCGGCCCCCGCTCCACGGGATGTTACTCTTTAAACTACCCAACGCGGAGGATAAAGCTCAGAGAATCGAATCTATATCATGCCTCCTGCTCTGGAACAGGGTCTGCAGGAGGCCTCTCAACCGTCTTCATCCGTCCCCATCGGCGCGGTGGTGGCGCCTGAGGAGGCGTCTTCTTCTGACCTCCATTGATAAACTTCTGCGCAAATGGAATTCCATGGCGATGCTTAGGCACCTCTGGCAAAGGCTTCTTGGGCCTAGGAGCCGTCGTGACACCCTCCTCTGCTTCACCAGCGTCGGCCCCCTCGCCTGATCGGCTTGGTGTTTGCACTCCCGGCTTCTCCTTAACTGCCGCGACGTCGCTCACACTCACACTACTCGCGGTTTCCGCGCGTGACAGGCTGATACCCAAGAACCTGCGGGCAACTTCGGCTTCACCCGATCCTACTGTAGGCGATTGCGCTTCTTCAATCCACTTAACATTGGATACACGATCGACCAAGCGAAGCGTTGTATCGTCTGCAGGTGCAAAGTGTACGTTTTGCGATCCTCGGAGAATATTAAGCACACGGAGGATCTCGTCTTGCTTATAATGCGGCGGCTGGCTAAGTTGTGTATGTGCCAATAGCGGATAGAGCACCCGCAGGTAGGTATGTCTCAAAGATATCTTCTCATCCGGTAAGTCCATCAGGTTTCGAATAATGACATCCAGAAGTACTCGTAAGTCGTTGGTATAAAAGTATTCGTATGTCGCTTTGTTCGTGAACAGCAAATACAGGAGCTTCAGAATGAGCAGCTGTAGAGAAGTCTCGGTTTCTCGGTTCAAAAGTAGGATGATATTTTCGCCAAACGTTCGAAACGAAGCACCGTGAAGACTTAGGCATTTGACAATTCTGTTCGTCAGGCGTGGTTTCGGAGAAGCCGGGTCCTTAACGTCGGTGGAAGCAAGCATGTACTGTTCGTTCAAGACAAGCTGGTTTCATGTTAGCCGTCGTTGTAAATAAGGACGCAAGTGGGCTGCTCACCAGAACTCGAATGGTAGGATAATGGTAAGGGTCATGGGCATCATCAGAAAGCTCCTCAATCAGGGCGAAAAGGTAGTGGACAAATTCGTCGTCAACCTTGGTCAAATCATCGATCCGGAGTCGCTCCATACGCGACATCTCGTACATGAGCTGCAAAAGAAGCCGGTGCAGACGCGGATCCTGCTCCTCGTCTCGTTGATCATTGATAAGCTCCAACAACCGGGGAAAGCAGGCCTCGTTCACCATGCGAGGGAACATCGTATCATCTTGGCAACCGTCAAGCAGAAGCAGACAAACTATGGCATGCAACGGCCCTGTCTCGTCTTCCTGCAGCAAACTATATATGATCTGGGTGCGAACGTAGTCCTTGTTTTCCTGGAACAAACTGCTGGCGAGAAGCATACGCGCGCAAGTGACGACTTCATCTTGGGTTTCGTAGTAATAATCACGGAGACGGGTCGTCAGATCTATCCAGGTACGCAGGGTATCGTCGATCGTTTCGTGAGAATCGCATTTGCTCGAGACGCATTTATCGAGATCTACGGAAATCAGTCAATTCGTGTCCATTCCTGGAAGCAATTGTCGACCGCAAGCGACTTACCAGTCCAAAGCTGCCCCCCATCCTCTTCATGAGAGGGAGATGCTTCTTTGAAACCTGCCATGATCCTCGCTTTGATAGGGGTTCAGGGACCAAGGCATCGGGTCCTACTACGGGGGCTGATACTGGAGATGCGTGATGCGAATCTGATTGGCGCTATTGTATGGCGAAGAGACGATTGGGCGAGGAGCCAGCTGACAATGGCTACCGAGGGGAGACGTGAACAGAGATCATCTCCTACCTAAAGTCGAGATGGAGCAAAAATATCAAAGCCAAAGTTTGGGCTGTGGTTGTGTTTCGAGAATTCAGGTGGCGGGGTCGAGACTGCGTTGCTTAAGGTTAAGCCGTTCGCTGTACCGTGACCTCATTCAGGCCTGTTAAATGGTGTCTTGGCAGCCGGAACAACCCAGCAACGCAACGACAACGCAATAGAGTATGTATCAGCATTGGATTGGTTGCTATAGAGGATTATGGATTCTTGTAAATCTAATGACTGGTTATAGTTAATGCCACGATCTTTCCTGCAAGCATCACGACTTTAAGATAGGAATTAGATTGAATGCTCGTAACAGCATAGCATATAGCATTCCGCCGTTTAACATACAGCTTCATGATTCCCTACCTATGACAGTATGTATATAAACGCTATCAGTATTCTAAACTCAAATGTACTCCAAGTGTCTTTTACGGGGCCCAACTTGGGTTGGGATGTTCCCACACCTCCAAGGGTATCATGGGTACAAGGAAGAGTTTTAAGAATAAGTCTATCGAGGGAACTCCCAAACACCAAACCGTAAAAACGGTTGCAGCAAGCAATATCACCAGTGCCTCTAACTCCAACGACGCTTCGGGGCGCTCTTTCTATGAAGTCTCCTCATCATCATAAATCTTGACCTTGGATGCATATTCTTTGATGTTGCTCACAACATAGTTCGTAATCGTGTCACCTTTCCCACTCGCTACCTGTAACAGCAACTCGTTCAGGTTGTATCGCCCCAAAATGTCAACATGGTCAGCCGTACGGGGTCCTCCTCGAGGATTGAAGCGTTCCGGCTCATGGGGCATTTCGACGACTGTGACCTTAACGCCCGCTGGGTTGTAGCGTTTCATATTCCAGCCATGATTACACATGTAACCGGTACTGAGGAGATTCACTGTACCATCACCCTCTCCCATGACAACACCATGATCCACATCTCCTTCGGTATAGCCAGTGTCTATTGTAATGTTGAGGTTTGTCATCGACGGCTGGTCGGGTGGCTTGTAGAAGTATCCTCGCTCAGTGGGTTTTCCAACGCCATAAAAGCAGTAAATCTTGAGGCTAGGAGCAAGCGGTAGTCGCGTCTCGAGAGGATTGATCCACTTCTTGGGGTCATGCTCATTGGCCTCAACCTCATCTATGGAATGAGCAATGCCCCGAGAATAACTGCCTTTGATTTGGTCCTGATACCAATCCTCGGTTGTGTTGAGCAGATACGACACGCCTTCCTCAACGGTAAAGTTACGGTCAGGAGTTGTCCAGTTCGAACCGACTCTGAAGTTCAAAAGAGATCCGTATGAACGATTTTGGCCTGGCAAGTCATCTGGCGCCCACGTCAGGTTACCCCATACAGAATTTCCGCCAATGGGTAACATGGAGGATATTCCGGGCATGCCACGGAAGATCTCTGCCCTCTCCTCTTTGCTCAAGAACTTTTCCAAGCCGTAAATAGCGAACGGGTTAAGTTGAGCTGTGTCGCGCATCTCACCAGAGAGCACAGCAGTCAGATCTTTGACTGCTCCAAGCATGCATCCACTGATATTAATCCAGGCCTCGACGTGACGCTCAACCCAATCCGCTCCACCACGGCCACCTTGTTCTGACTGGACCCAGTGGAAGAAGTAGTAAAGAACTTGACTCCCCATACTGTGCGATGCGAGAACGGCCTTCTTATTCTCGGTAGCCAGTGCGACTTCAATGTGCGACTTGAGCCGAGTGAAATAGCGATCCCGTACCTCAAGGTTGGGATACGACAAGCGCCAGTCATAAGCAGCTGTAAATGAGTTTGTTGGGTCGTAACCGATGGAGGCGAGATTCTCAAAGATCTTACTCCAGATCCAATATCCCGTGATGAAGAAATCGGTAGCATCGAAGCCTTGGGCAGCCCTTAGCTTTACGTTGGGCGGGTCAAGACCTGTCCTTTTGTCGAGCATGACATGCTTCTTCCAAACCTCCTTGTCCATGACCAAAGCTCTCATCATTGTCCAACTTCCCCATAGTCGTTTCCTGAAGTAGGGTTTTGAGATATTAGCTGTACCCCAGGATTCAAGTCCCGTCGAGATAACACCAGGTATCATGATCATAGGATGGTGAACTCCCAGACCTTCAGAACGAGCCTTGTCGCCAACTGAAAATGGCTCGTAAGATTCAGCAATATCTCGCTCGCCCTGAACAAGGTCGCGCATGTCCTTTACCAAGCCGGCAGGTAGGGCATCCAGTAAGTTGTCCATGGACAACTCGGTAAACTCGGGGAGGTCGATAAGGTCATTGCTGGAGGCAAAGAACCCGGCAGCTATGATTCCAAACAAACTACCAAGGAAGAAGATGAAGGTATTGCGGCGTTTTCGGGTTTTGGGCACAGCGTGTTGGACAACACGAACGTGGGTGGTTGGGTGAGCTGCTGGGCTTTCTTCCCTCGATGTATCGCCAGCATCGGCGCTGTCGTTATTTGTCGCATCTTTAACGTTTCGGCGTCGTAAATTAGACTCCTCCATGTTGTCGCCTGAGAAGCAGGCCCCTTGTGAGGCGCCGTCTGGTTCAGTCTCTGTTATGGGAGGGAAAAAAGAACCTCACCTGAACTAGGTAGAGGAAAGGATGGCGATTTAGAATTCTTGTGCTGCACGTAGCTATGACGCCCATAAAGTGTGGGCGCGTGCTCTAAAACAAAAACCGGGGTCTTAGTCCTGAAGTGTATCATCCGTCGGCGGCATTTATCTACCTATGTACACGCATAATATGTAAGTTGTGTAGAAGAAAGGAGTCGATACTGAGTCGAGGGGCGAAAGAACAATAAAGCAAGTAAAGTTACTCCGGTAATTAAAAAGTTGCGCCATGTTTGAAAGTCGCGACCGAAGATCACATGAAAATTGCAAGACAGGTAGGCCCTGGCGCCTAAAGGTACCTACAGTAGGGAGGGAGCTCGTGGATCGATCGAAAGACATGTAGGCGGTTCCTGATAGGCAGGAACCTGACGTCAAAGCCAAGATAAGGCTGGGCCAAGGCAAGGTAAGGTAAGGTATTAGACTGCCGACCGGATTCTGCGGAAGAGACCGAGATTGCAAAGGGATGGAAGGTGTTTAGGCGAGTCAAAGCAAAGCGTAGGTTGCTTCTTAATACCACTAGATTACTTGACCAGGGTAAGCATTTCATCCATAAAGCCAAAGAGCCTCTATCAGCATTTTTGGAGATGAGAGCTGCAGAATGTCACATGCTCCCATTATGGATATGAAAGGATCTAGAATGTTTCCCCTTCCAACTACCACGATACTATTAAGGTACAGCGCTTAAATCGGGCCATGGATGTTAAAGCAAAACATTTGTGCAAGCCGTTGACCTGCCCGCCCTTGAAAGACCAGATAGAGTGCAGTAATTACCCCGCCCCCTCCACATATAGAGTAAAGAGCTCTAAAATAGCGCCCTTGGCTCTGCAGAATGTCGCTGTAGCGAAGCGGGTTAGGCGGACTAGGCGGGCAGAGTCCCCTGCCAACCTGCCCGCCAACTGCCCTGCGTGCCTTGCCCTCGTGGCCTGCCGCTCGTATTGGATCGCTAGCTGAGATATTGCCACTTCAGCCCAAAACGACGACGCCTGAATTCAATCTCAAGATCCGCGCTCCCACCCTCTTTCCTTGAATTTTATGTATGACTCTTGCCGATCTGATCTAAGCCAACATCTCCTTCCATCTCTCCGTTGCCAGCACCTCAACTCAACGCAGCTTACCCCTCAATCCAGTTTACACACCGATACCGGGCTGAGCTCCATTTCTCCTGCCCCTCTTTAAGGTGCCAAAAAGTTAAGATCTGGTTTTAAACCTCCAACATCTATATCTGAGATCTTACTTCACTCAAACATCAACCACAATTGAACAGTCTTACTAAAATTCAGCTATAAGCTCTGATACTCCGTCCGGGTACTTTCTCATACTCAAATCTCACAATCCCATGGCCACTACCAAAACTGAGAACCTCCCTGGCGAACTGCGCTACGTCCAATACGAACATGCCCTCGAAGCTCAATATTTACCCGCTATCCGGGCATTGATCTCAAAAGACTTGAGTGAGCCTTATAGTATTTATGTTTATCGATATTTCCTCTGTCAATGGGCACACCTGTGCTTCATGGTAAGGCTTGTCACTTCTCCAGGTCAACCCTCGCATATCTGACCATAATTCCCCAGGCATTGAATCCGGTCGACTCATCCCTCATTGGTGTCATTGTATGCAAGCTGGAAGTCCATGCTTCGCATTCTAACCCCACTCGTAGAGGTTATATCGCCATGTTGGCCGTTGCTTCTGACTTTCGTGGCCATGGCATTGCTACAACGCTTGTCAAAAAGGCCATTGACGCCATGACAAAACGCAATGCCGACGAGATTGTCCTCGAGACCGAGGAAACAAATGTCGCCGCTATGCGACTTTATGAGCAGCTTGGTTTCCTGCGCACCAAGAAATTACATCGGTATTACCTCAATGGAAATAGCGCATATCGACTTGTTCTGCCACTCAAATACATCGACCTCGATGCTGGACCAAACGATCTCGAGATCATCGACGTTTAAACTCTCACGCCTGTTAGAGTTCTTTTGTTTTCACGGAGTCGAGTTACGGAAGATCGGGTGGTAGTGGGCATGGTTGGGTACCGCATGGGTCAGCGGTGGCATCGAGCGTCATATGGAATTGTTATCATGTTTACTACTGTATAGCTGGAGTTTGGTTCATCGGGTATGATATCTATGATGATACGATTTGTGCTTTGATTTTCCCATACACCCTATAACGCGACTACCGGTTTCAGATACACGCTGGGTAATTGCCTTGTTCTCCTCTGTACGCTTGGATGAGTCATTTGTTGTGTGTCGTCAGGTTTGGAAGATGTCAGACGACTTATAAATCGACGCTTTTAGACCCCAGGGATTCCCGAAGGATATCCCAATGTACGTATATGCATCTACCAACTTGTGTCAGCCTCGCTTTTACGGCAGCATACACCAAACCAAAGCATGACTCACCTGGCTTATAGTAAATTGGTCTTCCACGAATCTCTACCAATCTGAGCTCTCGCAGCTTCTGAAGAACTCTGCGCACATCGGCCTTGTCTGCGAAGTCGGCCGTGTACACGCAGATAAGTCGATCTTTGCGAGAATCTTCGTCGACTGGTCGAGGAGCAACCTTTGCTGCGATGCCAAGCTCGTTGTTGGCTGTTGCCTTTGCGATGATATCCCACACATCGTTGACCTCTGCTGGTGAACAAAACAGCATCCACTACTGATGTCAGTCGACGGATGGGAAGGACTTCTATATCCATGCATACCTTGCCAGCTCTGACCCTAGCAGCATGGGCCAAGTGCAGTATATCATCTGATGCCCTTTTTCTTTCTGCACTTATCTCTCGCTCTTGTGCTGCTGGGGTCTTTCTGCTTTTTTGAACGCCCTCGATAAACTTGGCTAGAAGGTCTAATCTCTCATGGCTACCCTCCATGACCAGCGCCGTTTTGCTGCCTTCTTCTTCGGGAGCTTCATCTTCGTTGCCCTTGCTGAGCTGGTTCTGGGCCAAGGACTTCTCTACGCGGGGGATATACGGGTTGCATATGTAAATCCAGGGCGTATCCTCTGTGATGTCAGTGGTCTTTGGTGGCAGGCGTGTGAGAAACTCGTCTACAGTCTCAGTGAGCTGCCATGCATAGTGAACCCCGGCATAGGGATTGTGGAGATGCGATGTGTCTGAGATGATGTTCTTGCGAGGAAGTGGTCTTCCTGGGCTTTGCTGCTGCTGGAGCATCCAGCCCTGAACATCGAAATCTTGTACACGACGGTGAAGGTCCATGACGGTCTCCTCGTCCCCTGCCTTGGTAAGTTGATGATAGATTTGATGGATAGCGAAGCATACCGTAGAAATCAGAATCATCGGAGTAATCCATCGTGTTGATATACGGGATACCAAACGGAGGGTGGTTAGGTGGAGCAGTGGTGTTAACGAGCGATGACGCTGCAGGTGTGTGCGTTTGTGGGCAACAGCGTAAACTGTGCACCGGATGCCAAAAAAAAAAAAAAATACAAGAACCTGAATGCGAAGAACTTCGAGGGCTCTTTGATCCGGAGAATCCGTCAAAGATAAGAAACAAGCGAAGCGCGTGTTGACGTAAGAAGACAAATCCTCTACAGCCTACAGTCTACCTACCCCAGGCCAGGAGATGGAGTCGCAGAAGCAAGTTCGCGTCGATGAAGCGCTAGTCCGGCAGTTAAGCTTTGAATACCCTGCAGCGCCGATAAATAACCCTGCAGTCGAGATAAATCAATTGGCTACTGCCTGTGAAAGAGAACAAAATCACTTTAATCTGTAAACTCTTGAGCGTGGTGTTTTACTGTTTTACTGTTTGTCAGTTTATTTTGATCCAATATTGAGCGACGATATCTGTGCCTAACGGAGTCTCAAATCCATTTTGCAATCAGAGAGGGGCCCCCGCCATTAGAAGAACCCCATCTGTTTCTCGATGATTTCCTTGCATCGAATTCCTAAAACCCTACCTATCCAATATCAAAGACGAACGTCCAATGGATGATGCCAAGATAGTCTCTTCAGAGGTTTCTTTAACCTTGGGCCTCCCTCCTAGCTGCATACAGTTTTGCCCTGTGCATCCAAACTTGTTTGTGGTGGGAACTTACAATCTTGAGAAGAACGACGATGCTCAAACAGGCAAAGAAGACGACAATGGCAATGACGATCATGCGCAAGTAAATGCGGCCAAGTCACCGCAAAGCCGCAATGGAAGTTTAGTAGTCTTCGAGGTTGGTGGAACTAAGCTGTAAGTTTCTTTGTCATATACAGTTTGACGTTGAGACTGACAGCTATACAGCAATCTAGTCCAGACAGTCTCGCAACCTTCAGCCATTTTGGATCTTCGCTTTCACCCGTCAAAAGGCCGACAAGATATCCTGGCAGTGGTATCCAGTACCGGAACACTGGCTGTATTCAAGCTGGACCCTGCCCAAAACTCTTCAGCACCCTTACAGCACATCTCGACAAGCAGATGTGAAGATATTGGAGAGGATGTACTGTTCCTGCAATGTAGTTGGCACCCTGAGATTCCAAATGTGATTGGCGTGACGACATCGACCAGTTCTGCACGACTTTTGCACTTGGACGAGGAGTACCGTATCAAGGACTATAACGAGTTAAACATCGCCAACTCACTTGAGGCTTGGTGCATTGCCTTCTCCTCTGGGAAACCCACCTCAACCGACAACGAGGCCCAGGTCACAGCTTATTGCGGCGGAGATGACTCCATGCTCCGCTACACATCATGTATCTGGGACCCGAATGACTCTGAGTCACCTTGCGAAGAACCTTATTCGCCTATCACTGTCAAAGGAACACACGATGCAGGCGTCACAGCAATCCTTCCACTTCCTGTATTCGTGAAGAATAATGGAAGGGTCGTTGTTACAGGCAGCTACGACGACCACCTGCGTGTTTTCATTATACACGATCTATACGAGACTTATGGCATGAAAAAGGTCGAGCTGGTGCTTGAAGAGAACATGGGAGGCGGCGTTTGGCGATTGGATCTCGTCAACATACGAAAGGGCACAGACTCAACCAAGATCCGAATCCTTGCTTCATGTATGCACGCGGGCGCCCGACTTGTCGATTTGGAGGTTAAAGACGAGCAAGACTGGACTTGTAAGGTCCTGGCGAGGTTTGAAGAACACAAGAGCATGAACTATGGAAGTGACTTTGCGAGAGAGAGCGAAGCGGGGGAGAGCTTGTGGTGTGTGTCGACTAGCTTCTATGATAAGCTGCTGTGTTTTTGGAAGTATGAGCCATAACTTCAGATAGAGTAATAGAAGGCTGAGATGAAAAGTTCTCTATGCTTTTATGATGAGGCTCAACTAGAGTCAATGATTGCACTATATCTCGACTCTCCAACAGCCTCATGAACAACTCCCTGGTGGGTGAATACTAGTACTAGCCAACCAATTGTAATTTCGTATCTAAATTCCAAATCTCCTAGGCTGCGGGTTACTTATTGTATGGTAGACAAAATAGGACTGTGGCTCGGCGATCACCAACCCCTCATGAACAGTGACGTGGGTGTAAAGTGAACGCATCACTGTGACTGTAACTACAGCTGCAGTATTGTACTGTACTGTCGCATCCATCTCTTTCAGCCTTGCAGCTTGATTGAAGGTTGGGCCCCTGCAATGGCTGGCATTTAAAAGCCGCCTACTGTAGGAACAAAGGACCCCAACAACGAGTGACTAGGTCTCCATCACTGGCCGCGTGCATGCAGAGCTTGAGCTAAAGGGTGAAGAAATAAACAGGCATTGGTAAGGCGAGAGCTGTAGGAGATTGAGACCTCCTGTCTACGGTATGAGAATAGAGATTAGGAACAGATATCAGAATAGGTTTAGATGAACTGGCATTAGATAGGTACATTTCACGCATCCCCTATTCCCCTATGAAAGCGTTTAGTAAAGCTCTTCTTTTGTTAACTGTTAATGCGCTGCGAGGTGAATTGTTTCATATGGGGCTGCTGCCCCGCTACCAATGGAGGGTCTACATAGGCCCGTTCTCCAGCTCACTGGGTCTCACCTCATTCGTCTTCTAGGTAGGCACTTTTTCGGCAGGGCTCCTTCCTCAGCCTGGGAGCTCTCAATTTTAGCCCAACGCTTTACTCTACTACCGTTAGCTCGGCTCCATACTTGAGGTGACTTCCTCTCACCACATTCAAACCCCGAACTTGATACTGTAACCAATCTCTTCGCATTGTCGGTTTTCCTTTTCTCTCTTCACCGCCTTTGCTCATAGCAACCTTTTGGCTTTGGCTTTGGCTTTGGCTTGCTTAACTTTACTTTGCTTCTCTTATCTACATCTTAACACCCCCCGGTCACTTCCGATTCTTGCTTGCCGCCTATCGCCATTTGCTTCACCTTTCGCTCCCCGTCGCAAACGAGACCTCGCTCGAACCGTCCGTGAACACAACAGCAAACGGCAAAAGACGAAACGAACCACCTCTTAGTCTATTTCTTCCATGACTTTGGCTTATATCTCTGCCCCGTGATTAAGTCTTCACAAGCTTTAGAGAAGGTCTTGCATAAAACAAGCAGTTTGGTTCCCGCGCTTCGCTTTCCTCCACCGTGAATCCATCTTCGCAAACGTCTATTGCTCGCGTGCTGCTCGCCATCGAGGTATAACAACATGGCAGCCAACGGTACTTTGATGCCGGGCTCTGGCGGTGACTCGGACGTCCTTTCTAGGATACACCAGGCGCTCGAAATCGTCCATAGCCCATACTCGACCAACGATGATCGTAGGCAAGCCCAGGTTTTCCTGGAGGAAGTCAAGGATTACAACGAAGCGCCCATGCAAGGCTATAACCTCGCATCCGACAAGTCGCAATCCCCCGTTGTCCGTCACTACGCCCTCTCTCTGCTCGAGCATGCGATCCGATATCGATGGTCTTCGTACACCACAGAACAGATGGAAGCTGTGCGGCAATGGGTCTTGAGCCTCGGCCAGGCCGTCGCAAAGGAAGATCCAGCTTATATACGGAACAAGACAGCTCAACTCTGGGTCGAGGTTGCTAAGAGATGCTGGGGCGCCGAGTGGATGGATATGGATTCTTTGTTGTACCAGCTGTGGGAGATCCCTGATTCAGCAGTTCACAAGGAACTTGTCATGTTTGTTCTCGAGAACCTCTCCGACGAAGTCTTCACCGGAGACGACTCAGTAGTGGCTATGCGGGAAGGAGTTCTTAGTAAGGCTTGTGTCGAGATCTTCACCCCTACCTCCGTGCTGGTCGAAGCTTTCCCCAATAGACAACCCGGCCCACCTGTGCGGTATGGCGATGATGGCTGGCTGAGTCGGTTGTCTCAATTTCTGGGTTACTGTCTAAACTCGGCGCCAAACGACAACGAGGAGGTCAAGCTGTGCATACACAAGGGCCTATCCGTGTTCCTCTCACTCATGCCCTGGGCAATTCCCAAGGCAGTATCTTCTGCGCGCTGTGTTGAAGTCATGTGCGCTGGTCTCGCCTCGTCGCACATCACCATTCAGAAGGTAACATGCTCCGGGCTCTTCTATAATTACTAAGTTCTAACCATTGCATAGGCTGCACTAGAAGCTCTCCATGCTCTTTACTGCAGAACCAACTTCAACGACGAGGAGTTTCGGGAACTAGTCGCCCCAATGTACAGCCGTGAATCAATTGATCTGTGCAAGCGACTCTTCGAATGGTCTGCTGTGGACCCTGAGGATATCGACGAGGACAAGTATCAGACACTGAAGAAGTTGTCAGAGGTATGTAGATATGTACATCGTGTCTACGCTATACTGACCAGTCTCGACAGATGCTCTCATGTCTCGGTGATTATTTCGACAGAAAGTACGCTAAGTTGCCTGCCGAAGCGGCTAAGGACGAATTCCTAAGACTTTTGGTCCAAATCGTGCAACATCAGAGCTTGATGGTATCGATCCCGGTCCTCGTCACCTGGACGCGACTGCTCAGTAATCGCCTAATCGGTCCTGGCGAGCATGTCTCTTCTTTCATCCCACCTCTTCTAGAGACCTGCAGTTTAAGACTGGTCCGATACGAGAACCTCCCTGAAGATACCCAAGATCCAACTTTCCTATACCTCATGGAAGACACGGATACGATTCCCGAACGACATGCTTTCTTGGGCAATTACCGCCGGTACAGCTCCCAGATCATCGAGGCTGTTGTCCAACTGAAGCTGGTAGATGCGATCTCGCATATTCTCAATCGCACAGAAGACCTATTACAGCATCTCTACGACGGTCATCCTCCTCTGGATAGACAAAACTATTTCAAACATTCTATGCCTGTCCTGCGCGTCGACGCGCAGTTCACTGTTATCGAAGCTACACTCAAGGGTTATACCAAGTGGCGCAAACACCGTCCTCAGGAGCATCAGCAGCAGGGTCCAGAAATCGAAGCAAATTTGGAGACGTGGTGTAACAAGATACTTGAAATGACCTTCGAAGACCCAATGATCAGGAAACGGACTTTGCAGCTCCTTGTTTACTTTTCTACGACTGCCCTGAACAAGAATGCTACGTTCATGCTCAAGGTCCTGGAGCACATCTTATTGACATGGCCAGCGCTTCAGCCAGAATACCGTGCTTTCAATGATGCCATCAAGGACCTTCAGGGTGAAAGTATGGTTGAACTGCAGCGGCTGGCTTCAGAAATGCCAGACCATCTCCTGGTAAGTTGTTTAGGTACTGAGTACAAAATACAAGCTAACAGTCCTGCAGGGTGTATACGACCAAATCGAGAACAAGGTGAACGAAATGATGTCGTCCGGATCACTCGACGAGAAGCGCTCTATTGCCTATCGCAGCTTTCTGTTTATTATCATGTAAGTTTCGTACCTTTCATGATCAACCAATTCACTAACCGATGAATAGACACCGAGCAACAGGCGTGGATGCCCAGGCCAAGATTCAGAAGCTCCGCGAGTTCATTGACCCAGTCAAAGCCCAATGGCAGGATGAGAATGTTCGAAACTCTCTCAAGTCATACGGCAGCTTTTGCGAGCTATTGGGACTGGACAAGGCCCAAGCATACATGGCCAACCACCGAGCTCATGAGATCAATGACTGGGGCTCCCGGGAGCTTGATGCTGAAGGACTTGCTCTCCAAAGCGAACTCGAAGAACGACTCAAGCTTCTTCCGCTTCGATCAACCAAGAGTTTCCTGGCATTCTCAGTAGAGAGACTTGACAAGAACTCGGATGCATTCAAGGCTTCATATGCTCTATGGGAAGAGGGCTTCTCTAACATTCTAGCTGATCTGCTTGAATTCCTAAGCTTTGCACACGCATGCCACAACCCTGATAACTGGACTGGTCTGCCTACCGATATGCGATCGACAGTCAACAGAATCCTTAGCGATCGATTTTGGCAAGCCGGAATTTCTGAGGGTAGCAAGGATGACTTTTACGCACGTGTCATGGATAAGAAGAATACGATGGAAGGACTCGCCTCTACCATTCGTGGATCTGTTCGATTCGTTCGCGAAACCGCGTACGCTATTATTTATTGCATGAGCCGTTTGGAACGACAGTTTTATGGATTCGAGGGACTTTCTGCTCCCCTCTCTAAAGCTCTCTTTGCAGACTCAGTCTGGCTGTCTACACACCAGCAAAGCAACTTGCTCAACTTGATTCGATACTTGGTCGATGACTGTCCTGTCGACTGCCGGGAGCATTTCCTTCCACAGCTGCTGTCTGCATGCTTCCAGCAGATGGACGTTAAAATCAATGGTGAATGGGACAAGATGGAACGTCAACAGCAGGTGGCTGCGGATGGCGAAGCGGGCCTGAAGGAGGAGATGAAGGCCGAGAGTATTTTGCGACAAGTTACCTACACGGCCGTGCTGATGGTCGCTGACTTCCTCGACCCAACAAAACCAAGTAAGTTGCAGTTCCTCAAGTTCCTCCAGACTAACGTACTAACATCTGTACAGATGGGCCGATTGAGGATGGAGAGGGTACTTCCAATTCTGCTCAAGCCAAGAACTACCCAAGCCTTCGTAGATTCTGTCTCACCCACCAAGAGATTGTGGAGCCGCTGCTTGTTTTCTGCACCCATGGAATTCGAATGCGGGACACTAGGTGCTGTAGCATGATCCTGAGACTATTCGTGTCTTTGGTCCCCGAGTTTCACCTCGTGGACGGGCAGTTGCCCAAGTCAGTGGTTCAAAGCCCGATGGAAGCACAGCTTGGACCGAATAAGTTCCCTATCCCTTCTTCAATTTCGTCGGCGATTCGAGAATACATCTCGCTAGACGTGCTGAAGGCTTGTATCACCTCGTTTCATGAACCTTACTTCGTGGAACTCCAAAAGGACCTGGCTGCATTGATTGCGGCCATTGTTGTCTACTATAGCCCCATCACATCGTCCCCAAGAGATGTGCTGCTCTCATTGCCCAATGTGGAACCATCAGACCTTGACCGGCTATCAACATATATGGCTAAGCCAGGTGCTCATACTCGCCAGCAGCGCGCACTTGTGCTGGATCTTTTGAAGGATCTAAAGGGCGTGAGCGTATCCGAGATGGGTAAACTTCCTAAGAGCAGCGGATTTGGAGACTCCCGAGGGAAGAGGACCAACCGAAGCAAGATGGCGCAGCAGTTTATGAGCGATCCTCAAGCAGGACAGAACTCGACGCGAGCAGGTATGAACGTGGGCCGTCAGTCGACGCCAGATGGTCTCGAGGGTGTTTCGAATCTGTTCGAGGGGTAAAAGTGTGGCCCAGGGAGTGGACATATTTCCTACGAAGACAGGCTTGCTGAATGAAGTTATCGCTACAAAAGGGGGGAGAAGAGGTAGAATGTGATAGACCTTGCTAACAAAAAAACAATGGCTGAGCCTAGCTGCTCACAGAGCCGCTAGGTGGTTGTAATTGAGATATGCGGTTAGGAACAATAGACAGGGCTGAATTAGGGATTGGGCTGGTTCACTAGGAGTACTAGAGCAAGCATAGGTCAGGACAGGAAGTCAATTGATACAATTTTACTTGGTCCTAGTTGGTATGCATATTGACGTTGTTATCACACCACATTTAATGTCATGCTTAGAGACCGGCCACCAGATTATGTCATACGCATTGACATATGTATATGGATACAGCTGTTGTCAGCAATAATCAGTCCATCACCAGATTCCGTACCTTCTTGGGCCGTCCTTTATGTACATAACCCGGAGACCGGTGAGTCTCTTGGGCTTCCGTGGTTTCACGGCCGGCCCGGGATTTCTGTCGACCGGCACTTGCTCCCTTGATTGAGCAGAGCGCAGCTCAGCTTAAAATGAGGCCGCGGCTTAAAATTAAGACCATGATATCGAGTGTCGCCGGGGAAAGCATCCGAGGTGGCTGAAGGGCTATGTATTGGCCAGATCCTTGCTTGTAGACTTGGGCTTGATTACCGGCGGTGGCAGTCTTTTACCACCAACATCCCAGGTTTCATTAAGGAGTGACGTTGAGGTGGCAAAAGAAACAGAAAATCGGCATTGTTTCTTAATAGTAGGACGGATGTGCTTGTTGATTGAGACATTGATGCTTTTGAGGCCCGTCGTTGGTGCCGGTTCATGAACCGGTACCGGGCCGTATTTGGTAGGTGCATCATGGACATAAAACTACACGCATTCCTAATTCCTTAGACTATGTCTTGTAATGAATGATGGTCATTCTGTGTACTGAAAGTGTTGACAAAGTTGACATGAGTCATTGTTTGCGGCAGAAATGCAGCACTTGTCATCGTCTCATTTTCTGTCAGGAACGCAGAGGAGGATAACAAAGAAGTGAGTTGGCTTGTCACTCTTGCTCGCATCTGCTGTATTCATAACCTGTTCCATCCAGATGCACTGATTGTCGCCGTCTTCAGCAGAAGTCCAACAACATCACCTCATGCGATAAATGCAGAGAACACAGACATTTTTATCAGTTTACAAATAGAACTAAAAGAAGATCAACCTCTCGGCTAGCTATACGGATGCCAGAGAAGGAATCTTCGGTTACCTTGTCTACTGATGATGTGTCTATGTACTTCGAGATGGAACGCATTCAGGCGTTGGAGTACATTGTGAGGCACTACACAGGGCTTAATCGGTACGGCAAACAAGATCTCGAAATGGTTATCGCAAGTCTCTCGCCAAACGAGGAAGGCCAGGCAGATCCAATTGAAGGCATGGGAAATTATGGGAGTAGCGAAATCGGGAGTGCGGGTACAGCATCGACTGGTAAGTGACCTTGTTCGACGAAAGTGCACTCCGAAGCTGATGAGGTGGAAGTTAACGCAGGTACCCTTTATGATGAGTTTTCTACCAGCAGAAAGGGAGATTTGAGAGATAAAATGAATGACTTCGCAAGTGAGGTAAGAAGTTACGGTCTCGGTCCTTCCCAGAGGAGAACTTAACAGCATCACTCAGACTTCAGACACAAACACTACCGTTAGCGAAGAAGAAAACAATTCCCACCTACTCTTCGAAGAAACTGCAATCACTCAAGCTACTTCACTGTTGCCACCAGCCCCTTCAGCCCTTGTCCTGCTGAGAGTGTTCTTCGAGTTTGCGCAGACAAACTACTTCTACATCGACGAAGAGTCACTGCGACAACGGCTTGACCAGTTTTACTCATGCCCGAATCAATTAAGAGTCGAAGATGCCCCCTGGGTTTCTGTTGCATTAATGGTGTTTGCTCTCGGAGTGCAGTACTCGAAAGTTTATCAGTCTTCGGCGAGGGATTCGTGCAAGAAGCTCATGGGAGATGCACATGATATTTGCCAGAGTCTGGATAGTTCTACTATTTCTTCACTATATCGAGGGGTAACTAAACTTATACCTGATATTCTGGCTTCCAAATCGGTTGAGAGTGTACAAGCCTTTCTTCTGTTAGGTTTATACATGTTACCCTTCGATCTAGCTGGACTATCATGCACATATTTCGGAATAGCCATTAAGCTGGCAACACAATTGAACATGCACCAAAAGAGCAGTACTGATCTATCTGAAAGGGATTTTGAAGTAAGGAAAAGGGTTTGGTGGACAGCGTACGCTCATGAAAGGTGCGTGCAGACCCTCAAAATCATACGACACCTACTGACATTTCGAAGACGGATTTGCATCTTATACGGACGACCTATTTCTATCTCTCGAGCGGATATCACTCTTGATCTTCCAGTAGATATGGAAGAGCTGCAACCGAAAGAACGAATTAACACTTTTCAAAACAATGCGGCAATGCTACAGCTTACCATTTTCATGGAAGGTGCGAGAGATGGAATGTGAGTTCACCCGACCCCTTTTTGAAACTTAGGGACTGACTGTCCTAAGCTTAGCCTTGAGAAACCGTCACAAAACGATGAAGTTCAAGACAATTCAGAATATTATCCACTTACGAGAGCGTATACAAAGTTACTGGCGAAGCCTTTCCGAACAAACCTTTTGCCGGGACCTCGCTCCTGGAAAACCTCTATTCCTTGCTAATGTGCAGCTGGCTTTGAATTACCACTTAATTTATATCCTGATTGGAAGATGTTTCATCTCAAATTATCTGATTGTCGGTGCCAATTGCACCCAGGACAGGGCATGGTTGAAATTGCAAAGAGAACTAGTCGACGAGTGTATGGACAGTGCTGTTGCCATCATCGATCTGTGTCAGATGCTCCGTAGTGAGACAAATCTTTCGAGGTTGTCTTACGCGGAGTTGAACTCCTGCCATATGGCTGTTATAGCACTAGTGGCAAGATACGTCTCTCACAAGGACGACAGACTCAGAGACGCTTGCAGGAAGGGCATGGGTATACTACAAGAGATATCAACAGGACCTCCTTCAACAGATGCAATCAAGAATACAGATGAGAACATGGAGGGCATTTTCGAAAGATTGGATCATGTGAGGGGGAATAGCGCCGAATGTTGGTATAAGGATGGATACACGCAGTTTCAAAGTTGGGTGGCTTCGCAGGAAATTTTACCTCGAGAAGGACCTCAGTTACCACTGCAGGAAGACAAGGCCGTGAAGGAGTGATATGATTTCGAGGGACAAGAGAATGGTTGAGTTTTAGTACCGAGTGGCGGGTGACTCGACGAGATCACGATTCATGACCCTCAGCATATAAGTATAATCTGTGTTTACTCTCCTCCAGAATACTCTCATCGATCCTTAACGAATATATTCTCCTGAAAATACGCAATGGAAGCAGAAGATGCGTCAAATACTTGAGGCTTGCTCCCTATATAAGGCCATAGTGGTCTATTACATGATTTCAGACTCGATCTAGGAATATGCTATCATTGATCTCACTTGCCAGCTAGGTCCTTCTCCAGCGCATCCGCCATATCCCCAAGCGTAGCAAACTTCCAGTCATAGATAGGTTCACCACGATTACCTATCATAGCCCCGGGCCTCTCAATCCAGCACGACTTGATATCCATTTTCTTGGCCGGTTGGTGGTCGTGAAACTGACTTTGCGCAGTCTGCAGCACTTTCTCTTTGGGAACCCCAAACTTGCCATTGACTTCTCGAAGGAGATAATGAAAGTTCTGGACGTTGGGCTTGTAGCTACCCACGTCTTGAGCCGTGATGATCATATCGAACGGGAAGCCCCGCAGAGGGCCTGAGTTACTTCTGGAGAAGGACTCACGGTCGACGTTGGATAGAACAACAAGCTTGTAATGCTTGCCGAGACGATGAAGAGCATCAACTGTGTCAGGAAATGCAGGCCAAGAGCCGATTGAGTTACCGAAAGTTTCATTTTGCTCAGCGGTGGGTTCAGGAAGGGAGAGTTTCTGCGCGACCTTGGGGTGGATAGTTGCAAGAAGTTCAGAGTATTTCATGTCAGGAGTGGCCTCTTGTTGAGCGGCCTCTGCCTCATGGTAGATTTTCAGGAGCTGCTCCTCAGTGAACTCGTTTTTGCGAGATTCTATCAAGGGCTTGAGGGCATCGAGAACGCCCGTTTCCCAGTCGATGAGAGTGCCGTAGACGTCGAATGACAGGAGGCTGAAGTCTGAAAGGTTGCTCATGATGGTTAAAAATGTTATGAAGATGATTCTCTATTTCTATCTTATGAAGAGGGCCTGTGATGCAGCAATTACTTCTGAATACTGAGCATTTACTTATACTGAGTGTACGCCCTGTAGATGACTATACCAAGATGAGGGGTTGCAATGTTAGATACTATACTGATCAAATCTGGAAGGTAAACCACCCCTACAATACTCGGCTATTGATTGGAGGCGCTGGTCTGTAAATAGTTGGACGTGGGGTAGGCAGTTAGCAATGATGTATGCATCCAATATATCCATCTTTATACCGATTTGAGTGAGATCTTGGTATCTACACGACTTAGATGAATGATTAAGCACAGTATGGCTTTATTCCAGAACACGTCGGCAAATTCCGCCCATGTAAGTTTGTGGCGTACTTACAGCGGGCACGCTACATATCCTAGGCAGTATATAAAGGTACTATAGGTATGTAGGCTTGGAGCTGCAGATGATTAATGCTCGAAACCTTAGACCTGAAACGCCAATTAAAATCACCTATTGTGCTGTAATCTTTCCAAATTCTCATAGTGCCAATGAAAGAGAAGAGTTGAGCAAATGCAAACGCCCGTACATGTCTGAGACTGCCTACATACGCAGTGGCCATCTCAAGGAATGAATGGCTGGAACTCTACGGGTATAACGGATGTTAATGAGGCTTGCTTCTTACGAGAAGTTTGAGTGTATTCTCCGTTGGAGACTTTGAGAGAAAGTGCCTCGGTAAGGACGGAATGGAATAGATTGAATATCAAGATACGATGACGGTGATGAATCTTTACTCTAGCAATGCATTCACTCGGTCCACAAGTTCATGTGGACTAACTTAGGTGAAACCATCAATCGCAAACAGGCGTCGACCGAGACATGGCATCCACATGATCAGAGTCAGAATTAGCCGCAATTACCGGATACGGTAACCATCCCAATGATGCGATTTGTGGCACTAGACGGACGCTTATCACGGACCATTTCCTGTAGTGGATTGATCTGTTGAATATGGAACTGAACTCTTGTAGAATCCATATTGCAGTACATGGCAGTCAAGCAAGACCAGCCAGCCCTATCACTTACGAAAGCCCTGGGTTTACTTTTTTTTTTTTTTTGTTTCTTTGCTTTGTGCATACGTAATGGAGGCGACTGATCACTGGTTCTGTCAATGCACATGCATATACCAATCTATCGCAATCATGTTGGTAGTCTAGTCCCTGAAAAAAGAACATCAGCAAATGTGAGTCAGAACCACACTGTCTACTCTACATGAACATGAAAAGGGAATCAATGATTTGACAGCTTCGCTTCGTAAAAGACCCCTGAGCCTTGATGACCATCGTTACACAGGCCCCGTGCATCATGATCAGCGACACAAGTTTGGTTTGCTGTTCAGGGATCGTCGTAAATCATCGAATGCCTTCACCCAGCCCTGTGCTGCGCTGCATGCATCTTCATCGTAGGGTTCCAGGCGTGGAGCCTGTCTGTACGTACAAATACAGTCAAGTCTATTTTATCTGGTCTTGATTCTCTAGATTACTTTAGCCTTTCAATTAACCGCGCATGTTACATTTTAGTGTTGTACTGTAATTTCATCATGCGGTGGCCTCACGTTTGAATCGCTCAGCCGTTGGTAATTATCGTCTGTAGCATTGAGCTCTAAGTGATCAGTGCAGCCAGTTCCCCTCTTGTCTCCTCGGCTGTGTTGAGTATATTAATTCTCTATCATGAGCCTCGGCTTCGAGAATAATAGTTTTATGCTATAGCTGTCAGATTGAGAATAAGAAAGCAATAGTTGCGCACATACACACACCTTACAATCAAGCTGCGACAAGCCACGAATTCTGCCTCCCTCAGATATGTCGAGATGCCGAGGTTGGAGATCAAGAACAGCTTTGATCGGGCTCTTGGACAGCTAAGTATCCTATTCTAGGGCCTGGGCTATAGCACTTGCAGGGCAGGCTCCATTCCATCTGCAGCGCCCCTGTAAGCCCCGCTCAACGCTGTTCACTCCAATCGATCCCTGTAGTCTCCAGCCTCTTCAAGGCTCTGGCTGGCTCCAAGTCAAGGTCAGGCTCCTCGGGGCAAGCATCTCCCGTGCAGTTCTTTCCTTTAAAACCCGTTCAGCCAGTGGGAAGGTGGGGTCCTGTCTGGTTCAGTTCAGTCTAGTGGATGCAGGTTCGCTGCCCCGCTACTTCCTAATTGGATCACTACTCTTAGACTTCTCAGCAAGTGCACATCAGGGGATGATTTCCCGCTTCCCGTAAACCAAAACTCCACGACTCAACTCTCTTCACTCAAGAAGTTGACCTATCCTTTTTAATTGCTTTGTGTCCTTCTCCGTACCGATTTTAACTTCAGTGGACAAATTCCTCGCTTCAGTTGATCCAAGAATCGGCAACTAACCTGACAGTTGTAGCGGGTCCTTCTCTACCGTACCTGGTTCTTGACCCATTCTCCTGCATCGCGTTGCATCTTGGGATCCTCTTGTCATGCTTTATCTCATTCAACGGCGCCGCTAAAAAGCAATTATTTCGTCTGACTATCTTCTACACGGGCTATCATCTATCACATCACCGTATGTACGCTCGCAAACCCGCATTGTCTCATCGTCTGTCATCACGTTGACCCCCTTGTCCTCCCCTCCATCTCCTCTTCGAGGTTTCACCACCAACCTGCTGCCGTCTTTTTCTTGCTCTCTTTCTTGCTTTCTTTACTGCACAGATACAGTTACTGTACCGGTCCCTAGCTTAGCCACCCCCGCTGTGTTCTGTCGTGTAGTGCTGTCTGTGTAAGGCTAGCCAAACAATCCGTCCATATCCTCGTTCACTCGCCCGCTCGTCTCGGATACGACGTCTCGCTTGCTGCTCGCTCGGACACCTTTTGCCTCTTTCTTCCCTGCCCTCTCCCGTTGCTTCTTTCTACTCTCTCCACCATCACGTCCTATTCCATCGTTATCCCCGTGTCTCACCCTGGTATATCATATTTGAAGAGGAACCAACTTCTGGATACCAGAACCACTGACAGCTCAAAGTCTTCGCCACTCGCCAGTCATTAATTCCATTAAACCAATACTTCATCTCTGACGGCGACACTCAGATTTATTCTCATCCAGCTCGACTCATAAGCTCACTCGGTCTTACTGGTTTATAGTCGTAGTGAAGGAATAGTTTCATCAACAGCAATCACCTCTCACTTCCGGCGTCAGACCCTTCATCTGGGATCGGATACGATAAGTGACCGGCTGCAGTCCTTCGCTTTCTTTCATACCTTTATGCAACCTCGCGTCTTCGTACGCCCTATCCTGTGGTTCTCGTCTACTCTGTCCTCCCACGCAGCCGTTGGACAGTAATCCCTTGATCGATAATCCTCCCCGTCTCCATCTCAGCTCTGCCACCTACCTACTCTATCGGCAACCTTGGCNCTCGCGTCTTCGTACGCCCTATCCTGTGGTTCTCGTCTACTCTGTCCTCCCACGCAGCCGTTGGACAGTAATCCCTTGATCGATAATCCTCCCCGTCTCCATCTCAGCTCTGCCACCTACCTACTCTATCGGCAACCTTGGCATCACGAGTAAAACCTCATCGTTGGACCTGACTTTCACTACCTGTAACTACGCTTCATCATGGTCTACTGCGGCAAGCCATCGCGGGGCTGCCAAATGTGCAGAGCCCGAAGAATCAAGGTACGTCGGCAATCTTTTCTTGGCGTCACTCTATGCATCTCGCACAGAGGTCCCTTGATGCAGCTACTCACAATTGTAGTGCGATGAGACGAAGCCAACCTGCAACCAATGTGCCAAATCTAGGAGACAATGTCCTGGATACAAGGACGAGTTCGACCTGGTCTTCCGTAACGAGACTCAGGCTACTGAAAGAAGAGCTCGCAAAGCCAGCAAGAAAGCTTCAGCCCAGAAGCAGGGTAAGCTGGGATTACAAACAACTACCAAGGCCGTCGCCATCCACAAGCCAACTCCCGATCAGTCTATTTTATCAACACTGCAGCTCCCAGTAGAGCAGCAGGCCACCTGCCACTTTCTCTCAAATTTCGTTCTCCTTCCTGCCCATGACCACACCCGTGGGTGGATGGAATTTGTTGTTCCACTCCTGAAGGCCGACCACGCAAGACCAGCTCCCCATTTCAAGCTGGCTTTCGAGGCATGTGCTTTGGCTTCCCTTGGAAACCGCGTTGGTCCTGGATGTGACTTTGAGAACAAAGCTTTGGGATACTACACTCGAGCACTTTCTGCTACATTCATCGCTCTCAAAGACCCGGCTCTCTCCAAGGAAGACTCTACGTTGGCCGCCGTGCTCCTCCTTGGACTATTCGAAAACATCACCGCAAAGCAACTCGGAATGCTTGCTTGGGGGTCACACATTGAAGGAGCCATTAATCTGGTCAAATCCAGAAACAAGAAGCAGATACAAACGAAACAAGGTCTGGCTCTTTTTGTAGCCACACGAACACAAATGGTACTAGCGCCCTTTCAACCTGAATTTCCCGCTGGCAAGAATACTTTCTAATAGACGCAGATCATTCACACCTTGACCACAGGCACACCCCCAGCCATGGGAGTGGAGTGGTGGATCACAGACAACGTGAACAACAAGTTCGGAGCTGAGTGTCAGCGGCTCAATATTCGAACAGCAGAGCTCAGGGCGGAGTCTAATCGCTTGATGGCGACTTTGAGCCGGAGTCCTGAGAACATCGAAATGTTGCTGGACATCGTCCGTCGTTGCCAAACGCTTGATCAACAACACGTGGCCTGGGCGAATTCTTTACCCGAGTACTTCCACTTCAAGTCGGTGGCTTGGGAAGACAATGTACCTAACGGCGACTACGGCTTGGCTGAAGTGTTCCCAGGACGAATTGATGCGTATCAAGATCTATGGGTCGTCAGTGTCTGGAACTTGATGCGCTGTTCGCGTATCATCCTGGCATCCCTCATTGTCCGGTGTGCTGCTTGGGTGTGCGCTCCAGTGGACTACCGAACGACCCCCGAGTACGCAACAGCTGCAAGAACGTGCGTCGACTGTATCACAGACATTATTGCCTCGGTACCATATCAACTAGGATGGTTTAGCAAGCGCAGGGACCTTCTTGAGAGTCATAATCTGTCCGCGTTTGGGTGTGGAGAGGAAGACGCGCTCAAGGGTCTGCCAGGATATTTCCTGACCTGGCCCCTGACCTGTATACAGGGCCAAGACTACACAACTGATGCGCAGAGAGCGTGGATCAAAGGCCGACTTCAATTCATTGGCTCCCATCTGGGCGTCAGATATGCGCATGTTCTGCGGCAAGTAAGTTCTTTTTTTGTTTCTTTTTCTTACTCTCTGCCTTCCAGTCTTCCAGTCCAGCCTTGCTCTGACCTTGCGGTCTCCACCTTTATTGCTTTTTCCCGTATCATCTTCAGGATTAACTGACATTGCCCCACAGCTTAACCTTCGTGTTCCGTCAATGCTCATCCGCCGAGACGGCTTGATGGCTAACCCTTATCCTGGGGCTTACAATTTTGAAAAGCTATTGTCGTCCAAAACGGCACCTGCAATGGCAGGATATACTCTAAATCCGATCCAGCAGCACGACGCTATGCAAAAGGAAAGGGCCAATCACCAGAAACACGAGTTGCTAACTAAGGCCTGTGGGACATTGAATAATGAAGAGAGGGTGGCTCAAGGTCTGCTGCAGCTTTGAATCTCTAAAATCTAAGATGCCAGAAAGGCTAGTTTAGAAATGTTGTTGTCTTGGCGCTATTCTATATGACACGATAGACGAGGAATGCTCTGTGGGAAACTTATTAGGCCAAGGATTATTGGTCTTGGATAGCGAAGCTATATACGGCTACCTAGCGATTATGTGTCAGGTACTGGATACCTGGTGTTCAAAATAACCATAAATCTGTTTCACATGAGCTTGATTGCGCCATGTGATGAGGTCTGATGTAATAAACAGGAGTGTAGATCTCTGTATGATCTACAAAGTTTGCCAGTGGACACGTCTCACGGACGAGGAGATCGTCGTGGTGTTTATGAAGGATGGATCTTGGAAGCTCAATTACTCCTTGTCAACATTCGCAAGGGTGTATACAAATATTGTATTTCTAACCAGCGTGCCTATATGAGCTTTTTAGCCAGCACAATTTTGGTCCGAATATTTGATGTCGAATGCGACTAGGTGAGAGAAAGAAATTAAAATTGCAATTGAATATCTGGCGTAACATGAATGACGCTTGGAAGACCACTTCAACATTAAGAACCAGCTCTCGTAACGTCCTAGCGATTCGTTCGTACTCCCTTTAACCCCCAGTAATGATATAATAATAATTCTAAACCTTGTATAAATCTCGCGATGGAACGACGATCGGTTCTTACTTTCGTTTTTTGCTGCATGAACTGTTAGCCTAGGAGCTCTCTCTTCGCGAACGACATGATGTTGTACTTACGCCTGAGAACCATCTTGAGCCGTGCCTAGATTCCATGCCTTGACGAACCAACTCTGCGTCGCGTCGACATAGTTCTCGGTTTTGACCTGCTTGACGCCAACCTTGACTCCATCCTTTGTGAAAACGACGTTCTTCTTGCCCATGCGCTCCGAGGCAACGTCAGACATCTTGGCGACGCTGATGTAGACTTGGTAACCGACCCAGCCGCCTACACTGAGAAGTGCAAAGACGATGATGAGGGGAAGGACCTGACTATTCGTGGAATCAAGTTAGATGTGCTTCAGAAAGCCTGAGTAGTGTCGACTGTACCTGATAGTTGAGGTTTGGTTCGCCATGATGTACGTATTGGCTGGCTGCACGTGCGATGCGATACGATGAGAAATTGGTGGTAGTGACAGTTCAAAAGTTGTGTGAATTGACACAAACGTAGAAGAATAGAAGTTCGTTGCGATCAACGCAGTTTAGTTTAGAAAGGATGAAGGAAGGAAAAGGAAGATGCGAAGGCAGAGAGAGAGAGAGAGAGCGCGCGAAAGAGGTAACCGAAAGGGGGCTGCACTGCTGCGCAAAAAAGAGTTTTGAGGGGTCCAAGAGCAGAAGAAGCTGCAGCGATTGACTACCTAAAGTAACTAAAGTACTGTACTAAACTTATGGGGAGAGGAATGGATGAATGATCTAGTCTAGTCCAGTCCAGTCCAGCCAGCCAGCCAGCCCAATCCAACCTGGCCCAGCCTGGGGGAAGCATGTACGTGCATGCATGGCATGTGGTACTTCAGGAACCTGATTTTAGCTTGAACTTGCGAAAAACGTTACAATGATCGCCAATTGGATCGTAAAAAAGGGTCTTTCGTTGATGGCTCGACCCTCCTGTAACTTGAGCTCTTTAGGGCGCCGCTAGGGCGTTGATGGGGAACCCTCATCATTCAATCAATCAAGTCAATTGCTGTACCTTTAACATTGATCATATGAGCCACTCAGTGGTGATGGTTTGAGAGGTATGCAATCCATTGTGTGAAACAGATCCATCTAAATTTTTTTTTATCATGAAAAGCTATTTTTACATTTATAGTAGCCTTTAATTACCGAAAAAGGATCTTACACTACGCGTTCCTTGAGATCCTCCCTCCTCGACTAGTAATTAGCAGTATGTAGTACCTGAAAATGCCAAGAAGCTATCCCGGCCCGTAGCCGTCCATGCGATCCTTGCACAGGTGGCAGTGCTGAATGCTAGAGCTGAGCTGAAGAAAGATGAGATGAAACTGAGTGTACTGTACGTCGAACGAAGGAACGCATTGGGAAACTATGTCTTTCGCTTAGCCCGATCATGTCTGTGAAACCATGAATGACTGTATTTACTTTGCTTTACTTGAGTCAAGCTTCTTGTGGCGGCTGACATGCCCTGATCTCGAACGCTCGAGGTTGCTTTAAGT
This sequence comes from Fusarium cf. aywerte, assembly GCA_011034095.1. NCBI lineage: Eukaryota > Fungi > Ascomycota > Sordariomycetes > Hypocreales > Nectriaceae > Fusarium > Fusarium cf. aywerte. Next base: position 650,734 of record WETZ01000016.1, read on the forward strand.
GATATAAGGATTGCAGGTGGTTCGTGGCTCCATGTAAGCCTAGATGGAATAAGAAATCATGAAATTATCTGCTGGCCTTTTGAGCCATGTAGGAAGGCGAGAATAGGTTGATATGACTTGCTCGTGGAGGCGTGAGATTCGGTTATTACAAGGGCATCGATCAAGCCTTTAAGCGACAATGGCGCAATATGAAGCATATCATGAGTAAATATAGACACATACTCGACTGAGCAAACATGATTTCGATCTTTGCGGATTCTAACTAGACAATGGGAAACGGGGACTCTTAGTATGATGATGAGGTCTCGCATTTTGAGCAGTGAATGGCTCTCATATGACATGAAACCTTCTTACACCTGATTGGAGGAACTACAATTGAGCAACTGATCGTGAGATATGTAAGGTTAAGTAACCAAGTACCATGTATTGATGCTACGCATATAGATTAACCTATATTGTAATCTTTATGAGTAGCCATAGTGACGAGGCGGAAAACGTGTCAGTCTATGGAAAAGTTGACGTCTGTTTTTGCAGGCATGAAAACCGAAGCATTTTCCCTATTTGGCCCTAGTTTTGTGCTTTTATCTTTTGAGATATACTCTGTATGTCTGAGTTCAGGCGACTGACCACTTACACCATGACCATCTGGCCTTCACCACGAGAGCGGACTGCGAGAACAACCACTCTGAACTGAATAGATCTACCATGCTTCACTGAGAAGAACCGTGTTTATTAAGTAAAAATGTTGATTCTTGAGCTATTACTTGACGTGAAATGAGACAAAGTTGCTTTAGGCAACTAGACTCAATCGTGAGGATAAGCCATAAGAGAGAACACATATCATTCAATTAATTCGAATTCGAACCTACAATCTTGAAGTCTTGCAGTAGTAAGGCTATTTACTTTGGAAGAAGGTGAATAAATCAATGACAGCAACCAGAAATATTATATCATATGGGGACAGTGGTGCTTGTCGATGATCAAATCACCCAGCTTATCCGTCATGTGTGGCTGATGCCTGAAGCTCGAAGCTCTAACGCCACAGATATGAGCTCCAAGCTCCAAGCTCCAAGCTTGACTGAATGATATAAGATGAACACAGAGAGGGATCTCAAGCATTGACACGTTGTATCTTTCGTTCAAATGACTCATTTCTCTGTTCGAACTTATCATATCGATGTTGCTGTCCTTTTGGTGTCTGGCATCTGATAGCGTGGCTCAGGCAACCACACAAAAAGGAGCCCCTCCTTTCAACAAGTTTCTTGGCTGCTGCTGTTGTGGCGGTGACCAATGCGAAGAGGCCAGACTGCAGTACAGATCAGCTCTGAGCTCATCAATCAACCTCCCACCATCCAACCCTCTATTCATCCTCCATTCTCCATCCCAGTCCAAAACCACCACAAAACTCTTCGACTGGGACTCTTGGATTTGGAGTCGGCTTTCGAATTTCGAATTTCCTCGACTACACATACGCTTGCTTGTTTGCAGCGCTTTCCGAACCGTTCCTCGACCCGATTGATCGAATCCATCTATACAACTTTGGGTGCGACACTGCTCCCTTCGCCGTTTAACCATGTCGATGCCCCCTCCTGGTGATGGCTTCGGCGGCTATCCAGCCCAGCCATATGATCAATATGCTGCCCAAGATCAACAGCCTCAACAAGCTTACGAGGACCCCGCTGCCGCCCAACAGCCCCACGATCAAGGCCACAAGAAGAAGAAGCGAGGATATGCGGCTCAAGCCTTCGAAGTTGGTACCGGTGCCAATGCTGTCGCTGGTGGTCAGCCTGCAGGAGCTACTCAGCAGTTCGGTGCTCCCCCCGCTCAACCAGGCTATGGAGGTTATCAAGCCGAGCCTCAAGCCGCTGCCCCTCAGGGCTACCAGTATCCTCAGGGTTACGGCGCACAGCAACCCGCTGCTCCCCAGGCTCCCCAGGCTCCTCAGTATGGTTATCAAGCTCCCGACCAAGGATACCCAGCGCCTGGTGTCCAGCAGCCCGTGCCCGGTGTCGGTGGTATCACTCAAGGAGTTGGCAACATGAACATTGGTGGACAGCCTCAACAACCCCAGGGCGCGCAGCCTCCTCGTCCAGCTGTCCTCAACCAGCTCTACCCTACTGATCTCCTCAGCCAGCCCTTCAATGTCTCGGAGCTTGACCTTCCTCCACCCCCGATCGTTCTTCCTCCCAACGTAAGTCGACCGAACCAATTAATCCCAGCATCATGTCAATGGCTAACATGCGCCTTTAGGCGAGCGTTACCCCATCCCCCGATGCCAACTGCTCCCCTCGATATTTCCGATCGACCGTCAACGCCGTTCCTACCACCAACTCGCTACTTAAGAAGTCCAAGTTGCCCCTTGCACTCGTTATTCAGCCCTACGGTTCTCTCCACGATGACGAGGACCCCGTACCTGTCGTCCAAGACCAGGTCATTTCCCGATGCAGACGTTGCAGGACATACATCAATCCTTATGTCACCTTTTTGGACCAGGGACACCGATGGAGGTGTAACATGTGTAACCTCACCAACGACGTTCCCCAGGCTTTCGATTGGGATGCCGCTGCTCAACAGAGTGTTGACCGATGGCAACGACCCGAATTGAACCATGCCGTTGTTGAGTTTGTCGCTCCTCAAGAGTACATGGTTCGCCCTCCTCAGCCTCTTATCTACCTGTTCTGCTTCGATGTCAGCTACGCTGCTGTTTCGACCGGACTTGTGGCCACCGCGGCCCGCACTATCTTGGACAGCCTCGACAGGATACCAAATGCCGACCGCCGTACGCGCCTGGGTTTCTTGGCTGTGGACTCCAGCCTGCACTACTTCTCGGTTCCCAAGGATACAGATGAGAACGGTGAGACCAACATGCTTGTCGTCAGCGATCTTGACGAGCCTTTCCTGCCTATCCCTAACGATCTCCTGGTTCCCCTTACTGAGAGCCGACAAAGCGTCGAGAAGTTCTTGCAGAAGCTTCCCGATATGTTCCAGAACAACCAGAGCAATGGCTCCTGCATGGGATCGGCCCTTCGTGCAGCACATAAGCTTATCTCTACCCTGGGAGGTAAGATCGTTGTCCTGACTGCTTCTCTGCCCAACATGGGCGTTGGCAAGCTTGAGATGCGCGAGGACAAGAAGCTCCTTGGCACATCAAAAGAAGGCGCTCTGCTCCAGACCGCCAACAGTTTCTACAAGAGTTTCGCTGTGGAGTGTTCGAAGAGTCAGGTGTCAATCGACATGTTCCTCTTCTCGTCACAGTACCAGGATGTTGCTTCGCTGAGCAACCTTCCCCGATACACTGGTGGACAAACCTGGTTCTACCCAGGATGGCACGCTTCTCGACCTGAAGATGCCCTCAAATTCGCTTCCGAGTTCAGCGACTATCTATCGTCTGAAATTGGACTTGAGGCTGTTCTTCGAGTCCGTGCCACAAGCGGCCTGAGAATGAACACGTTCTATGGCAACTTCTTTAACCGAAGCTCTGACCTCTGCGCTTTCCCTGCTTTCCCCCGCGACCAGTGCTACGTTGTCGAGGTGGCTATCGATGAGAATCTTACCAAGAATGTCATCTGCCTCCAGGCGGCCGTACTACACACAACCTGTAATGGCGAGCGTCGCATCCGCGTCATGACCCTGGCTCTCCCCACCACAACCAACCTGTCTGACATGTATGCTTCGGCCGATCAGTGTGCTATCACCACTTACTTCAGCCACAAGGCTGTGGAGCGATCGCTCTCAAGCGGCCTCGATGCGGCCCGAGATGCTCTGCAAAGCAAGGTCACCGAGCTCCTGCAAACATTCAAGAAGGAACTCGCTGGAGGCAGCATGGGTGGCGGTCTTCAGTTCCCCGCCAACCTCCGCGGTTTGCCCCTCCTCTTCCTGGGTCTCATCAAGAACGTTGGTCTCCGCAAGTCATCTCAGATCCCCTCCGACATCAGGTCAGCAGCACTCTGCCTCCTGTCAACTCTCCCAGTGCCCCTCCTCATGCGCTACATCTATCCCCGACTGTACTCACTGCATGACATGCCAGATAACGCGGGAGTCCCCGACCAAGAGACAGGCCACATCGCGCTCCCCCCTGCTCTTAACCTCTCTTCAGAGAGGCTCGTGCCCTACGGACTGTACCTTATCGATGACGGCCAAACTCAATTCTTGTGGATCGGCCGCGATGCGGTGCCACAGCTGGTACAAGACGTGTTTGGAGTGGAGGACCGAAGCCAGGTCCAGGTTGGCAAGGGCCGAGTGCCGGAACTGGAGGGAGACTTCAACGAACGCGTGCGGGCCGTGGTTCAAAAGAGCCGAGACCACAAGTCACTAGGTGTGGGCAGCATTACATTGCCCCACCTCTATATCGTTCGAGAAGACGGAGAACCCAGTCTGAAGCTTTGGGCGCAGACCCTACTTGTGGAGGACCGGGCGGATCAGGGTGTGAGCGCAGCGCAATGGTTGGGAATGCTGAGAGAAAAGGTGAGTTGATCTAAGAAGAAGTTTACCGGAAGAGGCAGGATGCTAACATTGAGGCATCGTAGGTTGTTCAGTAAAGCAGCTTGTTACGAGTCAGGCGTCGGTAGACGGAGAAATAGGTCGGATCAGTCCTTGTAATATTGTGATGAGGAGGGATTCAATCAATGACTGGAGTCGGGGTCCTGGAGATGCAGCCGGCTGTTCTTTTTTGGCAACAGAGATGCAAAGGTATCAATTAGAGAGAATCCAATGTTTTGTGAGCAACGGCGAGTGTGCAGATTGGCGTGACGATAGGATCATGGTGCTTGTCTAATGTTGAATGACATGGCCGGTAGGCCATTGCCTATACGATCGAGTCTACTAATTGTTCAGCGCTTCACGATCATGACATTAGACAGTACGGCAAGGATCGAGAGACTTGGAAGTCAAGCGACCAACTAAGCAACAGAGACAGGAATGCATACATAACGGTGCATGAATTAACTGTATTTTTAGAAATGCATCATTCCGGAAAACAAATGATAAACCGTTTCCTTGGGCGAATCCATGACCAAGGGGTTGGTGCCCATGAACTGAACTCAAATCTGATACAGACACTAAGAAAGAGGTACGTCTAGATACAAGGACCTTACGATCCAATGATGAAACACGACGGGCTGCGGTGGGTGTGAAACACGCGCCTAGGGAGGTGAGGCATCCAATGACAAGACAGATTAGGCGCTGTGAGGTTTATTTTAAGAACTCTGCTATTCCCTGCTATAGGACTTTGGGAGAGGAGAATGCATGTGGGTGGTTTGCATGTCTGTTTGTTCACTTGACAAGGTCATGGCTGAATTTTCTGCTGTGGAAGTGAGTGAATGAGATGAGCGTCATTGAATCATGAACGGTGGTGAACCCCAGCGGGCATTGAATATTGGTGAAACGCATTAGCAAGTTGTCAGAGGACTCTTTGTAAGAACTGGGGTATGGCCAAGGTCGTGTCTTGTCTTGGAATTTCCATGTTTCGGTCTGTCATTGGAAGGTTCTTTTGACGTTTCGTCTCGGATTGGAGGGTATCTGTTATGCTGCTGCTGCATCTTTGTTTCTTGGTGATGTTTGAGAAGAGATGTTCAGTGTACTATGGAACCTTATGTAAGTACCTGTAGACGTGGTTCAGTACTCCTGGGTACATCACCTACCCCCTGTTCACTACCTAAACGGGCTGCTGCAGAATGGAAGCTGTCCGTCCCGTCCGCCCCTACTAAGAAACTCAAAACAGCTCCTCTCTCCCCACCATGTCCCTTTCACTTCTGTCCCCTGATCGTTAAGTTCATATAAGTCAGCTATGTTAAGTTTGTTTATCAATAATAGAGCTGTCTTATAGCCATATAGTAATCTGCTGCAGCTTATGCTATTTAATTTCGTTAATTGCTAGTCGATTGCGTTGACTACTTACCTATTAACGGGGTCTGCACTGTCTTTTCCAGTGCCCGTCTATCCTGAAGATCATTAGTTAGGTACCTTTAGTACAGAGTAGGTAGTAGTTAGTCTTTGGGCCTACCTACCTACCTAGGCTAGACTTCCACATGGAAGAACCATCTAGGGTTCACTGCTGCAAAGGATAGGTATTGTTTCGTCTTGGATTTCTTTTATCCTTGGCGTTGAGATTCCCTGAAAAGCTTTAGGATGAACTCAGAGCAAGACAACTCAAGGGCTGTTCCTCATCTGAATTGAGTTAGTTGGCTGTTGAAGTCACTCATTGTCTATTGCTACTGGATACATCCATAGGTACCTTGATACCTAGGTACCTCTAACCTGGCTGAAGTGACACATCCATCCAGTCGGTTGTTGGCAAGTGGTTGTTGGTTCTTAGCCGCCCAGCTATCTTCATCACATCCACTTCTAGCAGTCATCAGCCCAATTAATAGAAAATGGACAGACAAATAAATCATATGACACAGAGAGAGAGAGAAAAAAAAGAAGGCTCATGAAAGATTTTGTTTCCCTTTATTAGTCGTCTGCTGCACTCATTGTTATCCTGTTCCGTCTCGTTCTGACCCATTTTGCCCTGTTTCATATCCAACCTGTCTTGTTTTAGAAAACCTCTCTCCTTGTCTACCTACATACCTGGGTATCCTTCAATAACAACTATCTACTTGCATGTAAAGCCCAGACCAGCTCTGGACTGGAGCTAGATTCCTCGGAAGGTGAAGCCGTCTTTTGAATCAAGACAGATTACTCCATCACAAGAGACCGTGCTTGCAATATCCTTACCTACCCTTACCTATTCTTACCTATACTCACCGTTCGCAACGCCGACCCGACTGAAACCTGGGCCTCTGCTACCTTGCGCTAACCTGCTTTTGCCCCGCGGACCCTACACTATTTGAATCAGCGACAGCACGGCCCGAGCGGAGCTCTTTGTTCCTACCACCACTTACTATTAGTACCTACTGCTGCTGCTGCTTTCACTTAAGACCAAGGTCTATCTACCATTTATTTTACTTTGCTTCATACAAGCGAATTTCTCTTTATATTAATATCTCACCATACCCACCTGTCACTCAGCATCTCATCTCCTCAATCAACTATAAAGGACCCTTGGTGTCCCGTCGATAAGCCTACTATCTACCTCCATACCTACGACTTGTACCTATTGTGGAGCTTTACCTAGTACCACTACCAGTGCCAGTACCTGCCCTGCCCGTACTTAACTCGACCCCTCCCCTCAAATCATCCTTAATCAGCGTCGGGTGCGTGCGAACAAAGGAGTCTAAGTCTTGGCTGGTTCCTCTTTGACTCTGCTCTTCTATTCCAACAATCTCTCGACCGAACGACCGATCGACTGCGCAACTTTCGCGCCTTCTGTCGTTACTTTTCGGTCGCCAGCATCTCTTTTTTCCACAACCTCTTCTCGTCCGCCTCCTCGTCGAGTCCCTCACACTCCCCAGCAACCATGTCTCGAGCAAACCCCCCTAACGCTGCGGGGTCCCGCAAGATCTCCTTCAACGTGAGCGAGCAATATGATATCCAAGATGTGGTCGGTGAAGGCGCTTATGGTGTCGTCTGGTACGTATTTGCTCTCTCGTGCTGTCAATACAAATGCAACGAGCTAACAATTCTTCAGTTCCGCCATTCACAAGCCCTCGAGCCAAAAGGTCGCCATCAAGAAGATCACTCCTTTCGATCACTCCATGTTCTGTCTAAGAACCCTGCGAGAGATGAAGTTGTTGCGATACTTCAACCACGAGAACATCATTTCTATTCTCGACATTCAAAAGCCCCGAAATTACGAGTCATTTAACGAAGTCTATCTGATCCAGGTACGGAACGCCAACGTTCTGCCGTAGCAAGAACAGCGAGCTAACGAACAATGCAGGAGCTGATGGAGACGGATATGCACCGTGTCATCCGAACCCAGGATCTTTCCGACGACCACTGCCAGTACTTCATCTACCAGACCCTCCGAGCCCTCAAGGCGATGCACTCGGCCAACGTGCTGCACCGAGACTTGAAGCCTTCCAACCTTCTTCTTAACGCCAACTGTGATCTCAAGGTCTGCGATTTCGGTCTTGCGCGATCCGCTGCCTCTCAGGAAGACAACTCTGGTTTCATGACTGAATACGTCGCTACTCGATGGTACCGTGCGCCAGAGATCATGTTGACTTTCAAGGAGTACACCAAGGCTATCGATGTGTGGTCGGTCGGCTGTATTCTCGCTGAGATGCTCAGCGGCAAGCCTCTTTTCCCCGGAAAGGACTGTAAGTTACCATTGCTTTGCGATATTACTGCACTCGTTTACTGACTGCCGTGTTACTAGACCACCACCAGTTGACTCTCATTTTGGATGTGCTGGGCACACCCACCATGGAAGACTACTACGGAATTAAGTCGCGCCGTGCTCGAGAATACATTCGATCGCTGCCCTTTAAGAAGAAGGTCCCCTTCCGAACTCTATTCCCCAAGACATCGGATCTGGCCCTCGACCTGCTCGAGAAGCTTCTCGCATTCAACCCTGTTAAGCGCATTACTGTGGAGGAAGCTCTGAAGCACCCATACCTTGAGCCTTACCACGATCCCGAGGACGAGCCTACAGCACCCCCAATCCCCGAGGAGTTCTTCGACTTTGACAAGCACAAGGATAACTTGAGCAAGGAGCAGTTGAAGCAGTTGATCTACCAGGAGATCATGAGGTAGAGAAGGAGTGCCCGCGGGTGTTCACTTCCCATCTAGGATCTGCGATCTAAGAAGCCTCTATAGAAAGATAGGCGAAGAGTCGGGAGATGACAGATAGACCACAACAAGCCCATACAGAATGACCTGCAGCCTACTCTGCATATCATGTATCTGGCATGAGACTTTGGGGGCAATCTTGCTGGTGGAGGTGGTTAGATGTAAGGAAACAGGATCGAAGACATGAAACGGAGGCAGAGTTCCAGACATGTGGTGAAGATGATTTGATGAATTGCACATTGCAACCATTTCTTTTTAGTTGTTATATCCCAAGAGAAAAAATTCATGATAATACATGTTTGGGTGTACATTGATTGCTCTATCCAATATGAAAGACTGTGTGCATGTAAACACTGTTGTATGTAAATCGACTGGGCAGCAAAACTGCCCAGTAGGTACTAAGGTGCCTTAGTGTAGCAACATGGCATATCTCCTGACATTATCATATACTTGCTTGGCCCAATTCTTTAGCATCGGCATCGTCCACTCATCTTTGTAACGTGACAGTCAAAGGGCAAAGTGATTACCACAAAACGAAAAGTCTAGACCACCCTAAGCCTCAGTAATGATATGCCGCTGACCCGAATAAGCTAGCGCTTGATGATTGAGGCTCTGATGTTGATGACGATCATGAAGTTTGCCAGCGTGTACGTACAGGTGGCTATGGCATGACCAGTGGAAGAGACCAGATAGATTCAACGGCTTATGAATCACCACGCAATCAGTTGTAAGCTGTCTTTGTTTGAATATACAAGAGATTGTCAATTGCTGCCTGAAAGACGCCAAATCAATGCAATAAGCCATTAGAGGAATCGATCAGACTTAAGTTAGTGCCTAGGTAGGTGGTTGTCAAGATCAGGCTCTTTAATCAATACCTATAGCAGGTACCTAGGTAGGCATCACCTAACGTCTTGCAGGCGCTGACCCCGCTATACTGAGCTCCACTAGCTTCCCCAAGTCAAGCTGCGTCAGAGCCACTCATGTTGAACTTTATTCATTCCATCCTCCATCTTCAATGTCTCAGACCTAAACACTACCATATAAGAACCGTTGGTATCTTCTCCCTTCAGATTACCACTTTAAGTATTCGTACACGGCCCTCTCTTCTCGTTGATCCTAAAATCGTCAATGATATCGTTTCTTGTATCTTTACATACCTTCATCGCTTCCTAGTTCTTCTGCTCTGCATTACATATCATATCACCTGGAATCAGCGTACACACACATAGACTCTTTTTTATCGTTATGAGCTCTTCGGACCGTAACGACTCCCCCGAAACTCCCGAATCTTCCGGCGCTGGTACGCCTGTCAACCCAAACCGCGCTTCTGCGTCGTACATCTCCAACATGTGGACTGGTCTCATCCGTCGCTTTTCCAGCGAGGGCTCTTTCCCCAGCCAAGCCGACACCGCCTATGACGACGACTTCAATTATCACAACGGCAATGGCCACAACACAAAGGACGGTATAAACGGCGTCTTCTCTCCTGTACGCCGCACAGCTAGTCCTATGCGTCCTCCGCCGCTCGATCCTCTTATTCTTCATGGTTATCGCCCGGGAACGCCTTCGTCAGCTAAGTTGCTGAGCGCCGCGGTGGCTGAAGAGATTCGCACCATGGTTCCTGAGCGCCTGCGCATCGTCGACGATTGGCACCTTATCTACAGCCTTGAACAGGACGGCGCGAGTTTGGCGACCCTGTATCAGCGGTGTCGGCAGTTCGAGGGCAAGCGAGCGGGTTTTGTCCTAGTTGTCAAGGATCTTGAAGGAGGGGTGCGTATAAAGTGAGACGATATGACGTTTTCTCGCTAACATGATCAGGTCTTTGGCGCATACCTTTCCGAATATCCTCACCCTACGCATACCTATTTTGGCAACGGCGAGTGCTTCCTCTGGCGAGCTTCAACTATTACACCTCTCCCACCGCCTCCATCGGCCGATACTACGAATCTCAACTCTCGAATCACAACACTCGCTCCACCGCCGCCTTCGTCAGAAAGCAACACGCCTACGCATTCCCGCGCACCGTCACCCACGCCTAGTGAAGCAGTGCGGTTCAAAGCATTCCCATACAGCGGTCTAAACGACTTTTGCATTAATTGTGAAGCGGGCTTTCTGAGTGTCGGATCAGGCGGTGGACATTACGGGCTGTGGCTAGATAACGGGCTCGAGGTCGGACATAGCTCTAGGTGCGAGACCTATGGTAACGAGCCGCTGAGCGACGAGGGAACCAAATTTGGAGTCATGGGTGTGGAGCTCTGGGTTATGGGCGTATGATGACAATCGTTTGGCTTTACCTGTTTGCACGGCGCTCGGTGTTATGGAATGGAATACGCATGGCGGCTTGGTCTTGTCATGACTTGGTGCTATATGAAAAGGGAAAAGGCCTTATCTAGCGATAAAAGACAGAGCAAACATGGGCGGAACGAGATCTCTTGGGTATATATGACGGATGACGAAGAAGAATATCCAAGGATGGATCTGTAGAAATGAATGATACCCGGGGCTGACACTCCCGACTGTTTGTACCAGCTGGTACTTGCAGCCACAATATACTTTTGCTTGGTACAAAATTTACTGTTTTATTACTACAGAGGTTCAACTCTGATTCCTCTTAGCCATAAATTCCTGTATGCCCTCCAATACGCCCTGCGGTGTTGGCGACTCGGCGCATACATCAGGCTCGAAACCGAACGATAGTAGATGATCTCTCGTCGTAGGTCCTATAGTCGCAATGAAGGTCTTTCCGTCCCGCTTGTAGCCCTTGTACACCTTGTTGGTCTCGGCATCTAGAATTCCCATGACCCGAAGCATACTATCGCAACCCGTAGGCGAGAAAACCACGATCCAGCGGACAGGATCATTGCGCGTCTCACCAAGCACCCGGCGCAGATCAACAGGAAAGCTCTCCATGACACCCGTTCCGTAAACGACCGTCTCTTTGACTCGAATGCGCTCTGTGTCGGGTAGCGCGCCGTCCTGTAGAGTTTTGGGGATGATGTCGCGGCGAGTCTCTCCGACTAGGAAGAGTAGCGGTGGGAGGGTCGGGCGGCCTTGGTCGCGGTACCATTCGTAGTAGTGGGCGAGGATATAGGGAGCTAGAGCGGCGCCGTTACCCGTGTGGCTGCCGAAGACTTGGAGAGGAGGGTCTTGAGGGACGGCGGCGAGGGCACGGGTTGTGGCAGGACCGACACTGTAGACGGGGACGTTTTGAAGATGAGGCCATGATGTTGTGTCTGAGGGATCAGCAGTATCTTCTGTCGCATGAGACACAATGTTAGTTCTCGCTTTTCTGACGAGATGATATTGGGATGCCATGACGTACCAGCTTTTCCGTCTTCAACGAGCTTCACAAATGCTTCGACTGCACGCTGTGACGTAAAAATCAAGCCGCCGTATTCATGATGTTTCTGGTTTCCAATGCGACGCTCACGCAGCAGCGCCGCTACTTCTTTCATACCATCGCCATGGAACTGATGCAGTAATACGGGAACGAATTGAGGCGCAAAACCAGTTCCATTGAAGTTGGTTTCTGAGAAGAGGTCTTCGTATGAATCACCGGGACTCGATCTCGTCTTGAGCAGAAGAACGGGTATCTTGGAGCTTTGCTCCGTAGCCGGATCGGTGGATGTCATGATGACTTCAAACTCTGTACTGTTTTGCTTAGGATGTGTATATGAGTTTATGTGTACTTGGCGACTCCGTTGACGAGGTATTTAGAGCGACAAGGATTGGTGGGGAGCTCTCAATGGAAGTTGAAGGAAAGATCATGAGGTGGAAGATCAGCGACTTTCGGAGACTCGGAAGGTGAGGGGCTCATGGGAAAAGTGGGCGACAGCTTTATCGATAAAGAACTGAGCTTCATGCAATCATCCATAGCATTCACTTAAATTTATGGACCGTGAATTAAACTTTCGAGTTTTATGTACAAGATACTTTTTTAATCTCTAGACTCTTATACTTAGAGCCTCATGAACACAGTACATAAATGAAATCAACATTTCATTCTTTAACGGATAACTCAGATTAAAGGACGTCATGATAAGCATAGAACAGAAGCAAACAGAAACAAACATGACACTGATGCGACTATCTTAGTAAACATCGTTAGTGACTTGTTGATCAATGCTTAGCCGTGCAATAGGAGCGTACATACTACCCAAACTGCAGATATTGTAGCATCCCATGTTTCTGGTGTAAAATCATTGCTATGCTAAAACGACAGCCCATGGTAATGGCAGCATATAAACTGAAGGATCCCAATCTACCGTACATAAACCCACCCGTTTTTGACTCCATATCTTCTCCTCCACGGTTCAATCTAAGCATAAGAATTGCCCATGTCATGTTCCTGTTGTAAGTCATTAGCAAAAGTACACCCAAAACACAGGAGCGGGAGAGACCTACCTTGATATACTCCGGTCCCTTTTCTTGGTATTCTTCTCTTGAGATCTTTGCTGTCTTCCAAGCAGGTGTTCCGACCCATCCCGCAGCACCCTTCCAGGCATCTAGTAGAGCGTCTTCAGCACGACGCACAGTCAGGGGTGAATCGGCGGGGAGAAGAGAGCGCAGACCATCGCGAACCCGGTCATCGAAATTCTTGAACAGAGTATTGCCACCCGTCAAAAATATATCACGTAGGAAATCGTCGCGGTTAGGAACGTTGCCCAGACGCTGGTTGAGGATGTCACCAGCGATGTCAATAATACCAGACTGGTCTACACCAGCGATGGAGGGGCGGAAAACAACTTCGGGGACACGGATGCGCTCGACGTTAAGATGGATCTGGCTAAGCTCGGCCTGTGATGAAGGGTCAAAGGGTCGGGGACCTCGTGCGAAGGCGTGCAGCAGAGACTTGGACCAGTCGGACTGGGCCTCATGGGTATGCTCGTAATCGAAGTTGGGGTCATAACGCAACAAGTCTTGTTCTAGTGACTTAAGTGTCGAGTTGAGGTCTTCCTCCTCATGCTCGTCGTCACTGTTATCGCCCACGGCGATTTGGCGATAGACGCCCCAGTCATCATCGTCCGCACCAAAGTTATCATCATCGCCACCACGTCTTCTCTTTTTGGTCGGGTTGTCCGAGGCCAAGTTGGCGATGCTCTTCATGCGAATCTGTGAAGCAAGGGATTTTCGGTTACCCAGATCTTGTTTTAGACGTTCACGCTCCTTCATCTTCTGTAGTGTCTCAGCTCGGCGTTGGCGCTTCTCTTCAAGCCAGTTCTCAAGGTCGTTCTCTCGTCGCTCAGTATCAGCACGCTCTTCCTCGACAATGCGCGCCTTCTCGGCCTCCTTCTCGGCTTTAGCACGCGCGCGAGCTTCGTGGTTCGACTTAAGAAGCCGTTGTTGGCGCTTCTGTTTGAGCTGAGTCTCATCGAGCTGATCGTCAGGGATATCAAGGAGATCAAAGTTGGGCTGTTCTTGTTCCTCCTCAGGGTCGCCACCGACATCCTTTGTTCGAGCCTTCCTGACAGCCTTCTCCAAGTCCTTGATGATCTTCTCCAACTGGTTCTCATCCTTGATGTCGTTGCTGTCGAGTTGACGTCTGAGTTCCTTCTTTGTCACATCGGTGATGTTCTTTTGGAGGTTCTTGTAGTACTCCAAATCTTGCTCCTTCTTCATAAGCTTCTCCAGACGCATCTTGGCCGCCTGCTGTTGCAGCCTCCGCCCACTTTCCTTCTTGCGCTCTGCAATCCTTGCTAGCTCTTCCTCGGTCTTTTGCTCAACCACAACTTCTGTGTAGGGGTATTGCACAACAATATCGCGATCCTCCAGTCCCTTCCACTCAAGATAGCTGGCAAGTTCATTGTCGTAGTCCTGAGATACATATCCGTAGTCGCGAAGCATGTGCTCTGCTTGTGAGACATTGGTCTTGCCAGTGAAGGAAGGGTATTTAAGTCGAAGTAGCTTCAGAAGATATTCGGCATTGTGGTAGCCTCCCCAATTCAATCGTGTAGCTTGGCCAAGTAGGGCCTTGTTGTTATAGACAGGAATGACATGTGTTGATGTGTAGGACGACGAGACCACTAGACCAGTCTTGCCCTTATTGTGTCTGTATGAAAAGAGCGAATCGATTCCGTAAGCCAGCGAGGGCGCACCGTAGCATTCGAAGATAATCTCGGTCATAGCTAGAAATGTCAGTCGAGGTTTTCGCAAACACGCCAGTTCACCTACATTTCCTTGAATACGGCAGATTGGCAACAGCCTCTGTCATAACAATGGGGACATCAATGGCGCCATCCGCATCGTTCATGCCTAGCTTAAGAAAAATGTAGTCCAGCACATGCTCCATCACATCCCAGTTGCTGACAATTCCAGTTCCAGCTTCAAATGCACTTCTGATATGGCCGCGCGCGGTGGTGTCGGCGTAACAGTCGGATCCAGCAAAAGAGAAGGTCTTGCCCAGCTTTCGGTCGCGGTACTTAGCCATGATGGGCGGGATACTGAATCTCGGCTTCGACTCGAATGACCAGCCGGCGCGCACGGTAGAGGATCCTGTGAAGCAACCGTTAATTCATGATTGTCGCAAGCCCCTTGCGCTGCGCTCCCGACTTACCATTGTCAATAACGATGGCTGAGCTTTCGGGTTGCTTCAGCGCGCGTTCTCTTCCATCACTTGATGGTTCTATGAAATTCTCAAAGCGCGTTTCCTTGACGGGAAAGATCTTGGCGGGAGGGTATGTCTTCTGCTCGGGCGCCTTGATGGCGGGCTCGTCGATGGCCGAGGGAGCCATAGTCGGATAGAGGATGGTAAGAAGATTAAGTGCAAGGGTCAAAAATCATGGCGTAAGAAAAAAAAAAAGTATAAGTCAAGTCGATGCCTGACTCTAGCAGCCAATTGTTATCGGCGCAAGATGATTGAGCTTGGCTGTTGAAAGGTTGAGAATGTACTGTACGAGGCTACAAGGCTGATCAAGGGCCGTGACATACAACAACAGGGATCCACTTTGGCGGCGCAACATTGCAGCAGTAGCGACCTACCTATACCCAGGATTCACTGTTGCTGACTGGGTACAGACGCATATTTTAAGTATTTATAGGTAGAGACGAAAAAGTCAGTTACAGATAGTAAAACAGGTATGCAAAATTATCCCTTAAAGACATCACCAGTATTATGAGACTGTGTACTCGAGCAATAAGCACAAGTATCTTCACAACAGTACATAAAGGGAGAATGCAGTGATAGCAATCGGTACAAAGTCATTCAGGCCTTCTTCCTACATATGCAGGACCCAGCCTCAAGTCATTAATTCATACAAAATCATGCGCCTAATAAATACGAGAAGCTCCAGTCTCATCGACCCGTACAAATGCTTAGCTCGGAGGCTTCAAGTTGTCCGTGGCTATTGACAAATATTAGCATCAGCATATAAGACCATCAAATCCTGAAGCGTACCTTCTAGGTGGAACAAGACATTCGATTGGTAGTTCTTGAACATCTGGGCAACCAGCTCGACGTTCATGTTTTGAATGTTGATGTCCTATGACGGTTTATGAATTTGATGTTCAACAGAGCAAGGTGCACTTACTAACCTGAAGGCTTTTGTTCATCACCATAACTGCCTCGTTGAGCTTCTCCTTCATGACATTAGCGTCTCTCAATGGACTGGCTTCCACTCAGTAAGACGTACCACGTTGGTAATGATACGTGAAAGCAGTAGGTTCTGCTGGTGCTCGTGAGGGCTCTCCTATTGACAAATTAGACAAGGCAACCCGCGGCTACTCATGAGAGTCCTACCATTTCAGTTGTTGAATAGTATTCCTTTGTGTCAATATGGTGAATAAGACAAGCCGTGGTGGAGTCCTCTGTTTACTTTATGCCTACTTGGGCTGCGAAGCATTCCCCAGCTACAGTATCAGAAAGGTGGTAAAGCGCGGCAGAATCTGCTCCAACGCGATAAGCTCATAGCTTGCGACAACAAGGCGCTGTGCGCTCTCTTTGTTGTCGACCATCATATCACAAAGTTTACTCGGAACGTGATCAGAACATTAAGCACGACTACCGAACTGTCCTTTTCATATCAAGCACCGTCAAGAAAACAAGAGCCATGGCCACTCCGACCGAGACGCAGATCGCCCATCAACAGTTTATAGAGAAGCTCGACATTCACTCTATCCACAAGAACTTCCGTAGTTCATCATGGAAGCCCAACCAGCGCCGAAACAAGAACCTGAAGGCCATCGTGGGTGATGCTTCACGGAGAGAAGCCTCTGCCCTAGGCACACCAATGGACGCGAGCGGTATCGCCTCTCCAGCCGATAATGATGGACTCTCAACCAGCGGTACCAGTACACCTGCCACGGAGAGCGGCAAGGAACCCCCGAATCTTGCGCAAGCATCGCGAAGTCTGTCCAAACTTGTGCTCGAAAAGAGTCTCAAGCCTGGCGGTCCTTCAGTGCCCACTGCTACCTACACAAACATCGAGTCGGCACCGTCACTTGCGCACAACAAGCACTACTGCGACGTGACAGGACTGCCAGCACCCTATCTCGATCCTAAGACACGGCTACGCTACCACAACAAGGAGGTATTTGGCCTTATCAGAACACTACCCCAAAGTGCTACCGAGCAGATTCTAGAGGCTCGTGGTGCTCACACAGTTCTCAAATAAGCAGATTTTAAGCAGGATATACCCATTGATGTAATGATGAAAACTACAAAATCAAGGAAGCAGATGAGACGGCTTGACCCTTGGGCGTTCATGTACGGAGTTACCAGGCAAATGCACATTATACAAAAGATACCACTTAATAGAGTACGAGAAAAAGTGTCCGACCAACAAAGTCAAGCCCCAACTATGCACCCTTGGCCTTTCAGCCAAGGGATGGCAATTGACGCTCCGGCTTAATCGTGATCATGTATGAGTTTGTTCTCTGCCTAGGTCGACAGACTACCGAGAACGTATGGGCAAGAAACGTATCTCAGTTGCCAGGGCGAAGAGCGCCGCTGGCCGTCGCGGCAGGGACGGATGGAAGCATCTGTCCAGATAGATGTGTATAGCAAGCTGTTTGGTAGGATGCACCAAACATGACTATTATTTTCTCAACGCGTTGTCGTTCTTTGGTAAAGACTTGATGAAACGACACATAGTGCTGTACTCTCAACTCTGTACAGCACTCAAATTGGAATGGTTAAAGTGAGACAGCACTGATCGTGAGTTCGTTCCACAGCTCAAAAGTGAGATGAAGAAAGATGCAGGTCCCAAGAATTTTGTACCGCAGCAGAATTTGAAGACAGTCCACCTCAGGCTCGCCCACTTTCGCCAGGTGCAGCCAATGAAGCACGCGACAGCTTCAATCATCCCCTAAACCCTCTTTGGCACAGCCCTGTCAATCGCCGTTTACACCATGTAAACCCCTGGAACGTGTCCTGTCTTCGAAGGGAGCTGGTGACGAAAAAGGGAAACATTTGAGTAATTTGGCCTCTGTTGCTTCTCCCTACACACAATCTCGCCTTTACCAATTGAGCTTCTTCAACCTGCGTTTTATCCATCAACAAGTTTAACTACAATACCCGTTCTCGAATAAAGGTTATATATATATACGCCTACTAAACCGCCAAGATGTCGATGTGGTTGACGGATACCCAAAGTACGCTTAGCTTACCCCTGCACAAGTCCATCCATGATGAAGCTACGCTTCGATGGACATGATGGTCGTTATTTACAAAAGCTGACGGTTTTGTATAGAAATTGGAGTTGTCTTTTGCTCCGGCGGTATGTATTGACATGCGCATCGCCAGCTCTTTCCGCGTGGCGCATCATGAACTCCAGAAACTGACGGTTACGCAGGAGGCTTCTTCCTTATAGGAGGTGTCATGCTCTTCTTTGACCGATCTATGTAAGTCTCGACATGTACAGTCTTCTGTATGTATGATTTGTTAGCTAACTTGCTTCCAGGCTTGCTATGGGAAATGTATGACGAACTCTACCTCCTCCATCCCACCAAACGAACGATTGCTAACACGACTGTCGAACGAATAGATCCTTTTCCTTATCGGCTTGACGATCATCATCGGACCTCAGAAGACTCTTCTCTTCTTCGCGCGCAAACAAAAAGCAAAAGGCACGGCAGCATTTTTCCTCGGCTTGATCCTTATCTTTATGAAGTGGACCTTTATCGGGTTCCTTGTGGAAGCGTACGGCATAGTTATTCTGTTTGGAGATTTCTTAGGGACGATCGCTGGCTTCGCGCGAGGTCTGCCTGTCGTGGGACCGTACATCGGAATGATTGTCGACAGAATAGGCCTTGGCAGACGAAACGCCGAGCTTCCTGTCTAGATGGTGGTCGGAATATAGGTTCCAACATCGTCGGGATTATTCGAACGAGAAGTTGCATCAAGTATAAAAGACTCAAGAGCTGCATGTCTTCATGGGAGCCAGGGACGAAGTCTAGAGGACCAAACTGGCTTGGAACAGGCGTTAATGATATGAAGAATTATCACGATATTTAGATGGACAAAGCACATTGTACATCATGGTACGAAGAACGGCGTATAACGAATACAGTCAGTTGTAATGGAAAGTCGAATTGGATGACGTTTAAAAATCTTTTGCCCTTCTCGAGTCTGACATGCACGAGATGGAATCTTGAGAGTACTCGGATTGTCTATATGCAAAATCATGTAGTAGAAACAAACTCGGTTGACCAATTTCTGGTCAGAAAATGTCTTCATCCAGGTACATACACACTCAAGCTAAGTTCAACCCCAGTGTTCTAAAAACAAAGGCGATCCTTCTTAGCATAAGCTCGTTACAGCTGTGTTGACTATCCGGTCTACGGACATACAGCGTTTTTTATGACGCTTCTCACAGATAATTCCGCCCAAACACCCATTCCCTTGCCTTACACACCATCGAATATCTAGTAGCCTTGTCCGATAAGGTAGTCGGCAAGACCCTCGACGGTGGAGGTGGCGTTACCGGCGATCTGGGCCTCGCCGTGGTGGCCGACGACGATAGCCTGGTTGGTCTTTGCGATGGCGACACCGGCACGTCCCTGTTGTTAACATGTCAGTAAGGTGCGACGGTGGGTGAAAAGATGGCTATATGGATATCGTACCGATCGGGCGTAGATGCTTCGGCCCTCAGCGCGGGTCATGACATATCGAACACCACCAATGAAGAGACCTTCACCGAAAGCAGCGTTCTTGGCGGCCTCGTCACCGCTAACGATGGAGGAGATGGCCTTCATCTCGGTAGGCTCGAGCTGTAGTGGGGTTGCGAAAGTCAGTCATGGATATTCATTTATTGATTCATTCATGGACGCAGGGGTGGTCCGTCGCTTCGGCGAGTGTCGGTGAAGAAGGGTTTTGTATGTACCTTGAGCTCGGAAGAGGAGGCCCAGACGCTGTCGCCAGCAGCGCTGATGATGGCGCCCTTGTCGACGTGACCAGTGCCGACGAGGCTGTTGTGAAGATGGTTGTCAGCATTCGCTCGGTATTCGCGCCGATGGGGGAACCACGATGATAGCTTTCAGTTGTGGTTGCGGGATATTAGAGGTATGTACCTTGAGTCAACGTATGCTGTAGAGGATCATGTCAGCTTCCTTGTCCATTCGACTTCAATTTGAAATTTGAGGGAGAGATATTTGGAGGCGGTGATGAAGAACAAGACCGAGACCGTCAATGGAGGGGTTAGGAGGGGGAGGGGAAAATGAGTGACATGACGGCGTAGTATAGCATGCAGAGAGAAGACATGGTACTGACCTTGCCACGACATGATGGATGATGTGAGTGAGGGTATAGGAGTGAGTTTGTTAAGAATCTGAAAGGTTGCAAAAGTTTAGAGATTGGGTGAAGTAAAGGTAGGTGAGGTTTGTTTTGGCGGGGGAGGTTGTCAACTGCTTTGAGTCTTCCCTCCCCCCCCCCCCGCCGTCTGATGTGGTGATTCTTTTGGAGCTTTGCCCCTCCAGGCGCCCATCAGTCCCCGCCAAAAATTGTTATCGAGCTCCAATGCTGTCCAATGAGTATTGAATACTTTTGTCGGTGACACCTCGCTAGTGGTGGAACCTGGTACCCTATACTTTGAACCCAACGGTTCTCAGATATGTCGGTCGGCATGATCAACAGCTCCCACTCCATGTCACGCATTTTTTTTTTAATCTCTCTCTGCATTCGGTATTACTTGCTTGATGACGGTTATTTCAGGCATGCATAGTTCGGTGACGCACGCAGTTGTAGATTGAGGCTCAACTGAGTATCTACCTAACCTATACCTGACTGTCACAAAGCAGCAATTTGCTTAGGTTTATTTCGACGTCACTTGAAATGAAGGTGATTAACGCATTAGACTGGCGTCAGAGCTACGGGAAACTCACACGGCCCGCTTCTGCGGACGGCAATATCCGCCAAGAAACGTTAACGAATGATTGATCTTATTTCAAAGCCTGGCTTGTGATAGTATCTAATTTTGTACGTATCCGAGAACTGGATTTTCTCGAAAAACGAACCATTTAGTTGATGAGAATTTCGCCAACCTCATCGCAACAACAAATCAGTATTGTCTCCAAATTTATTGGGCGGATCTCGAATAGTGACCTTACACGTCTCTCGCCCTGACTCAATGCGGTGTTAGTGCTAGTACGTGTGCTATAAAGCGTAAACCTTCGATTTTCAAGCTGTCAGTTATTCCGATTTACATCTCGATCAAGCAATTTATCATTTTTCACAATGAGTGAGATAGGACGATGCATGAACCCAGTTCTTCCGCTTAGTCAATACACTGCAAATAACATCCAAAACACGGTTCAGTCCCCTCTGCGACGCTTACCCAGTATTTTACATCCGTTCCTGCATGCACTTAATATCTGAACGACATCTTGTTATAAGGGTAGGTGGAGTTTCGGGCCTTTATAGTGACCATATTCAACGGAAATATGTTGTATCAGTAACAGGCATGTACTGTATGTCAGACTCATTAACGGTGGTATGTTGTATCTCTGACGGATATACATTACATACTCACCGGATATATGGTATATACCCAACGCAGCTATACTATAATCGTCAACGGAGAAGACGGACGTGCTAAGCTCTTCTTGAACATACACGCCATGCCGCGGATACCATGATGGTCAAGACTTGTGCTTCAGCATGAGAAACTCGTGCCAACCTGAGGATTTTAGGTTCTCACAAGTCTCCGATAGAAGAAAGCAATCTGATGATATTGAAAGAGCAGACGACGTCTTCTGGTCAAGGCACAGGCCTGATTTGGTTGTCGACAACACTTTGCTTTTGTCTCTAACACCAGCGGACGGTACGGGTCCGCAGCAAAACTCGGGAGATATTCGAGCCACAATACCACGTCAAATCCTTGACGTTTCAAGTCTTAACATCTTTATTAAGAGCAATAGCATTGCCGATAACTTCGGGGGGCTCGGGTGTTGCCCGCAGTGAAGCGGTAGTTCGGCTCTCTCCTATGTTAGTCCTAGTGTCCGTTCCAGTCTTCGCAACGCCAACAAACGCTAAGAAACCTCGAATGCGACTCTGACTCTCTCCTGGAGATGAAATGTCGAAGTGGACATCAGGAAAGAACACATGCAAGGGGAGACTGAGAGGAGCCTTCCAAGGCTACACATTGACTTTGTCTAGGGTATGTGAGCTCAGCTGCTTTTTTGGCCCGTGCCGTTGGTGCTGCAATATGGAAATTGGCAATCTGAGACGAAGTCAGAGTGAACCCCGGTCATGATGTGAAACGACGAGTTGAATGGGCAAAGTGCCCCTGAGGCTTTTGATGGTTGTAGAAATTCCCTCTCCATATCATTGGCAACCCAGGCCTTTCATCGTTCGTTCTTTAGACAATAGCTGAGTGATCCAATTACCGTATGCTCCGGAATTCCCGATCAGGCGACTGTATCCGGAGTCGATGCTACTAAGCACGGTCTTTGGTCCTGGGCTTCAGCTCGGTAACCAGACGACTCAGACGAGGAGCAGAATCCAGCCCTAAATTGAATGGGGCGGTCGGGAGAAACGAGCTGAACTCTGAAGCTGCCAAATGAGATGAAGGACGTTGGACAGACACTGGACAGACAAAGTTCCGTGCCGCCACCTGAAAACTTCCAGAAGAAAGGACGCTACTGAAATCTTTCTGCTACTGTGGCTTTGATACGCTCATTTGGGTGCCGTCCCTGCATTGGCTTACTTACCTACCTATGCATGCAGTGGAGAGTTGGAGGTTTGCTTGCAGACAGA
This sequence comes from Fusarium cf. aywerte, assembly GCA_011034095.1. Lineage (NCBI taxonomy): Eukaryota > Fungi > Ascomycota > Sordariomycetes > Hypocreales > Nectriaceae > Fusarium > Fusarium cf. aywerte. The sequence goes on from WETZ01000016.1 coordinate 673,595, forward strand.
CGAGACGGTGCCTGCAGTTGTGCGGGTGTTTCAAACAAGGCTGTGACAGCCTGTGTGGATACGTTTTGACGTGCTGTTCCTCTAATTTCCAGAGATTAGCCAACCCAAGCCCAACACATGTGCTGTACTGTAATGTATCCATGTGTGTGAACTGCAGTGCATTTAATAATAATATCATCATCATGCAATTGCTGCAAGAAATACGGCGCAGCAAATGAGTTCAATAATTACATATGTACAAGCACAACAATGAGAGACCCTGTACCCAGCGCTGTCAGGTTCGCTGGTCTAATTAACATCGGTTGGAGAAGAAGGTTACAACGTCGTGTAGAGGTGCCATGGAGCTAATTAGACCAAAAACTGAAGCAAGGATGGGTTATGACAGCTGACCACGATTTAAGACGAAGGATCATCTACATGAATCGGGTCTTGCTCTTGTTAGAGAGAAAGACTGCAACTGCTCTGACTGCCAAGCTTGGATGTAAGTCCGTGGGCGTGTCCTCGGGATCAGCGTTGACCGTTACCCATCGAGGAGACCCTAGTACTGACGATAGATTGCCGCGCTGCGTGTGGCCGATTTGAATGAGACATTTGAATGTTCTTTGTATAGAACGGCAGCTAGGTATAGATAGGAACTTGACTGACATTAGAGGTAGTTTCTAAAAACGCCACAAGTAGTGGAACCTAGACTAAACAACAACCGCCCGCTCATGCTACAACCGCCTTCTAAGCATTGCATCAATTTAAATAAATCTATGGGTTTTGAATTGTATTGGATTGGGTCATTGAATGACACACGACACGGACTCCACTAATCGACGTTCTCTCAGCAGGGGATCCCCTGCCAAAAGAAGTTTGGCCCTAGACTTGGGCTGCTGATTGCTCGATGCATCATGGATCTTGGCCGGGTTGTGTTAAAGATTTCTAACTTAACTCTCAGGAACCGAACCGGCCGTCCCATCAACCTCAAACATGCGACCAATGCCAATGCATCTTTAGCCTGTTTCCCAGGCCTAGGGCTGGGGTCTTCGAAATGAGTCTCTCGGCTCTTTCAGACTCTGGAGCCTCTGTCTGCTATTTGGCTGGTAGATAAGCTGACGCTGCGTCTCTTGCCCTACATGAGTCGCCGCGCCAATCCGGGGATCGGCTTTTCAACATGGAAATTGCCTCTTGCGCTTATTGCATTCCATCCTTGCAACTGCATCGTCATCTTGGCTCCGTTTCCCTGCTTGTTGCCGGTCTTTTATCCGCATTCGTCTCGATTCTTCTCAACGGCTTTATACTATAGGCTCCCCATGAAAGGCGGGGTGGTCCCTGTGAGACGAGGGTCGCCTCTTGTTCAAAGCATCATATCAAGGGCTTCTCTTAAAGAGGATCCTGGTCCCTGGAAACTTGGTCTTTGGTGAACCATATTCTGTGTCAGACCCTGTTCGATACAGGGGACCATCTGTCAAAACAAAAACGCTCTTCATGCTCTATAAGCCAAGCAAAGATCTCCCCCGCGCTCCGTCTTGCTCTCGATCTGTTACACATTCCTTCAGCTTTGAATCAATCTATTCTTGACAGTCGGTCCATTAGCATAGAGAGACCCGCCCTCGCATAATCGCGAGACGAATCTCTTCAGTCATGCCTAATGGTACAAATCTATCGAGGGCCGCTACTGTGTCAGCGGCCTCCGCTTCCCAGCGACAGATACCTTTACGCAGAGGCAGCTTCACCGCCGATCGTTCAGACACCAAGTCATTCTCTAGTTATTCCTTCGACAACAAGCGACAGTCCAGGGACGATCTTGCTCTCATCCTAAAAAGTTCAAAGAAGGGCAACGTAACCGCGTTTCATATCCCCATCTATGGCCGACCTCCATCTCCCGACCTCAGCCCGCGCACCTCATCACTGTCGAGAACGACTCTGGTGCGAACTTCAACCCCGGATTCTATGGGAGACGCTGCAGAGATCGGAGTAATCGCTGTTGGTATGGCCATAGGGAGCCCAACACATATGGGAGATCTGGTGCCGGCGCCTTGGAACCCACAGAACAGGGCTATGAATGCAGCAGTTGACGCACCAGAACCGACACAAGAACCTGAATCTAAACTCACACCAGAGCCTATTGAGGATAACGAGCAAAAGCCTCGTAAATGGGGTATCTTTCGATCCAAGTCGAAGCGAACAAGACCAGAGAAGCCCCAACGATCTTTGACAGATAGCAACGCTTCAACCACATCATTAGCTTCCTCTGCACTGCCGTCAACGGTCTCAGGAGAACCAAGTTCACGAAGAACACCAAAACACAAACCAATCGTTCTTCGTTCTCAAACTGACCCAATTATACCGGAACCAGTAGAGATAACCGAAGAATCACCACTACCTGCACAAACGCCGAGCGAGGCCACCATTTCACCGTCCAAACTTGGAAAGGAGAAAGTCATTACGCCGGGTAAGGCACCCAAGGAGGCAAAGCCGAAGGAGTCGGCTTCTGGAGGAATGGGACGCAAGATGTCCCTGAGGGCCTTTCGAGGCGATTCAAGCAAGAAGAGAGCGCAAAGGGCAGCCATACCGCCCTCGTCACCTCCGCCGATGCCTGCAATTCCTCGAACACTACTCGATGTCGAGATCCCTAACATTAAAATGGACCGGTATAGCGTTATGTTCAACAGCGTATTGCAGCCGCCCCAGCAGGGATCGGCTTCCTCGCTTCTCGCTCGACGACAGGCGAATCTGGATCATCTCAAGATGGTCAAGAATGCCATTGCCGAGAATCGAGATGAGATTCTTCGGCCACGGAGAGCAACCTCGCCACAGCCCTCACCGATTTTCGTTCCTACTGGAGATGACTCGAAGCCACTGCCTTCGCCTCGCTACCGTGCCAACACCTCTCCCGCTCCGTACGACTCGCCTAGTTTTGTACAGACACCAGAGATTTTGACTCATGAAGCTAAGGCCAAGGTTGTCACGCTCTCACGCTCAGCATCGCAACACAGCAAGTTTGCCTCGCAAGCTACCCATTATCAGCCCGTCCTCGTCTCCAAATTCAACAGACGTCCTAGCGGCACCACTACAGAAAGAATCAGCCTTGTTCCTAAGATACATCCCTCACCTCCCAGGGCTGTCGTTTCACCCGAAAAGCTCTCTAGGTCAAACTCTCCGTTCATATCTGGCTCTCGAGCTGGGCCAGTGTCTCCTGAGCACACAGATGACGAGAAGGACATTCGTGTTGCCAAGGGAAGAAACCCCTCTCCTACGCAGGCATCATGGCAAATGGCCTCACCACCAGCTTCTGTCACGTCCTCCACCGCTGAGACGTCAAAACACTTTTCTCCCTCTTCATCCTTGGCCTCGCCAAAGAAGGGTTCCGACTCAGACGCTCAAGAAGCTCTACGAAACGCTGTTGAAATCTCTATCGCTCGTCAGATCAGCGTTTCTCATCAGCAGCGCAAGATGCTACATCCCTTGAAGAGCAACCCTAGCATCAGACACAGGCGTAACGGCAGTCCTGCTACATCTGGACCAAGTTATATTCCTATCGAAGAGGACGAGCGCCTCTCTGAGACCAAGTCATCCACCCCAGTCTTGGTTAACCCGCGAGAACTGATACACTCCCCTGATGCCTACCAGATGCATCGCAAGAGTGAAATGGTCGTTCTTGAGGAATCTTAATTCATCGTTCCAATCACTGGAACTTACTGTCACTATCTTTCATTATCATCTTCTACACTTTCCTTGACAGAAACTTTCACAATACCTATTTGGATAATGTTTTGCTCTGGTAGCAATTGTCATAGCCGCCTCAACTGGATTGGGCCGTTCTATACATACTGCTGAGACAACCACTTTCTCCTATACTCTATTTCATTTGTACAAACAACACGTTAAGATGGCTATGCTTGGGCATTATGTATCACGGATTACAGCAAGGCGCCAGAGAAGCATTAAACGGGAAGACGGGACACTAAATTGGTCTTTAAAGCATATTGTTGGAGTTTTTCTTAACAAAAAAAGAAAGGCGCTTTCTCCTTTATTTGTATTTCTTTCTTTATTTTAGGTTGCGTTTGGCTGTAAGTGAGCCATTTCACTATTGTCCAGTTCCTCTATATATCAAAGGAGGACAGTTCCATCGTCTTCAAATTTGAACCGTCAAACTGCACGTGATGAATTTCCTCTACTTTCTTCCCCTTCGAAAAGTCTAAGCTGTAGTAAAGACATGGCTCTGCGAACGAATGGTGGGAGAAATAAACGATTGGAAGTATCTTATCTGCGCCACACGAATAACCAATCTCAATACCGACATCCCTTATATGCTGAAAAGAAGCCAGGTCCAACGCCAGGAAAAACGAAATGATCCATTACATCAAAACACAGCATGAGTTCTGCTTCTTGGCTTGCTCTGAGGAACGGGGTTAGTTGCGGTCCAACAAGGGAGAAAAATACGCATGAACAGTGACGTACGGTAAAACATCTTGCTTTGGGCGCTTAGGCCGTCACTCTTGGCCACAAGATCGTCGATCTTCTCTCCACGCTGTAGCACGCTCTCAATAGTCTTGTGGAGAACAATCTTGGTCTCGTCGAGCTCCTTCTGGATCTTGAGAATGCTGTCGGCCTGCTGAGGGTCCTGGTATTTGGTGAGGTACTCCTTCAGCTCAGGCATGGTGAGGGTGGGTGTTCCAGTTGCCCAGCTGGAGCGGGGGTTCTTGGAGAGGAACTCGTCGACGACCTTGCTGAGAAGCTGGTGGGCTACGAGGGCAGGGTACTGGTGATCGGAAATGATGATGCCGCAGACACCCTCAGTACGGCCGTAGGCGTGGAAAGTGTAGTCTGTAGAAGGCGCATGTGAGATTTGCGATGCTTGGAAGGGCTCTGATCGTGTATACCTTGTTCCTCGACATCCTGTCGCTGTCCGGGACGGGTGCGCTCGGCGACGGTTTTTGCGAATAGGGTCATGAATTCGCCATAGCTGGTCAAGTTTGCGAGTCAGTCCTCGTGGATCGTTCGGGTACGGAAATAACTGCAGCGATAAGGAATAAACTGACTTGTTACGAGTGAATCGCGAGTAACTGCTGAGTTCCTTCTCAGAGACAATCTCATGAGCCGGCTGGCTCTCGTTGCGGAGGACCTGGTCGCAGCAGCTTGGTTAGCCCAACTGGACAGAGCGTTTCGATCGGTCGGTGAGGGGCACGGGGATAGCGTACGCCGATGTAATGCAGCTTCATGATTGCTGTGTCAAGTCTGTAGGGCGAATTCGGCTGGAGGTAAGTTACGAGGGGCAATAGGGCGACAGTCGGCGTGGAAGAGTAAGGTATGAAGAGGACGGACGAGGGAAACTCGGTCTGGGGTTTATTGAATGCTGTAAACCTCCGTCACCGTAAGTAAAGTAACTTAACTTTGGTAGGACTTGTTTGAACTTTAGGGGCGTCACATGTTCCCCACGTCGCCGACAGCCCACCTAGTTCCAAGGGAAGTTTAGTGCCTGTAGACAAGCACTGAGGATTCACTGGCGGCTAGGCGGGGGGCTTGTTTAGTGGGGTATTATTCTGTCCACTTACTGATGCACGGTATGACTCTTTGAAAGAAGGATACGTCCACCGTCATGAGCCAATCCTTGACAAGCACCTTTAGTCAAGGTTGAGATCAAAAGGACATCGACTGCCACATCGCATACACCTAGGCAGCAGAATATCGACCCCTTTGCATCACAATAGCATGGGCTGTGATCCGACAAGTGTACCGTCAGGCAACAAGAACAAAAACCATCACGAGAACAAAATATCGATTACATCATGGCATCTGAGCGACTCAGCGCTGCAGAAGCGCAGTGGCGGGAGCAGTTTGCGGCGATGCAAGAAGCTATCGCCAGTCTGAAAATTCCTCAAGAGAACGGAACAGCTGATAATGATCTCGATGAGGACGAATTCGGCGGCTACTCTAGCGGAAATAGCGGCCAAGATGTCTGGGACTTTATCTCGGATGACGACCAAGAAGCTCTGAGCAGCGACTTTGCTGACGGAGAAGCTATTGACGGACCAGGCGCCGCGGATTACGGTGCTGAATGGTTCGCGACTAAGTGCTCAGCGATCGCAGCAAAGAATGGTCTCTCGGCTGATGTATTCGAGAGCCAGATCATGAGTGTCTTGAACTCTGGTCGATCTGATGATGAGCTTCAAATCCAGCTGACCGATTTGGTTGGCTTTGACGATCTTGATTTCATTATCGAGATTCTCGGACACAGGAATGAAATTGTTTCCGCCGTCAACGACCAGAGCCAAGGAAGCTCCAGCGAACCCCGACTCTTGACTAAAGCTCAGCGAGAAGAACACCTGCGTCGTCAAGACCAAGCCCACAAGTCAGCAACACTTGCACCGGCCCATTCGAAGGAACCACAGTACCCTCACGTTTACAGAGCATATAACGCTGGTAATGTACTGAGCCATACTGGAAAGAAATACGGCCTGCCAGTTGGAAGCGAGAGGTTGTCGTTCGACAAGTATGAGGAATATTTTATTCCGGCTGGAAAGAAGGGTGCCCTGGGTCCTGGACAACGACTTGTTCCAATTAAGGAGCTAAATGGACTGTGCCGAAACACATTCAAAGGCTACAAGACACTCAACCGAATGCAGAGTCTTGTCTATCCCGTTGCCCACAAGACCAGCGAGAACATGCTGATCTGTGCTCCTACTGGTGCCGGTAAAACAGACGCCGCTATGCTTACCATTCTCCAAACCATCGCCCAGAATGTTGAGCCTAACCCCTTCGAAGACCCGACAGCCACTGAGTTTGCAGTCAACGCAGATGATTTCAAAATTGTCTATGTTGCTCCCATGAAAGCTCTCGCTGCCGAAGTTACGGAGAAGCTGGGAAAGCGCCTGGCTTGGCTAGGTATCAAATGCCGGGAGTACACCGGAGATATGCAACTTACAAAGTCGGAGATCATCCAAACTCAGATCATTGTGACAACCCCTGAGAAATGGGATGTTGTTACGAGAAAGGGCACCGGAGACACAGAGCTTGTTCAGAAGGTCCGACTTCTTATTATTGACGAAGTCCACATGCTTCACGATGAGAGAGGCGCTGTGTTAGAATCTCTTGTGGCTCGAACAGAACGACAAGTTGAGAGTACACAGTCTCTTATTCGAATTGTCGGTCTTAGTGCCACATTACCTAACTACGTTGATGTAGCCGATTTCCTCAAAGTCAACAAATATGCCGGTCTTTTCTACTTCGACGCATCGTTCCGCCCTGTTCCTCTTGAGCAACACTTCATTGGAGTTAAAGGAAAGGCGGGTACAAAGCAATCCAAAGAAAATCTCGATCAAGTTGCATTCGACAAAGTCAAGGAAATGCTTGAGCGTGATCACCAAGTAATGGTGTTTGTCCACTCGCGAAGGGACACGCAGCTCACAGCACGTATGCTGCACCAGAAGGCTATTGACGCGATGTGTGCAGACCTACTTGACCCCAGTTACCATCCTGGATTCGAGCAAGCCTCTCGTGACATCAAACAATCTAAGTCCAAAGAGATCCGCGAGCTGTTATCTAAGGGAATCGGTGTTCATCACGCCGGTATGGCGAGATCTGACAGAAACCTGATGGAAAGACTGTTCGGAGAAGGTGTCTTGAAAGTTCTTTGTTGTACCGCAACCTTGGCTTGGGGTGTCAACTTGCCCGCTGCCGCAGTTGTTATCAAGGGAACCCAAGTTTATAGCGCTCAGGAAGGTAAGTTTGTCGACTTGGGTATCCTGGACGTGCTGCAGATCTTCGGTCGTGCTGGTCGCCCTCAGTTTGAGGATACTGGTATCGGCATGATTTGTACTACCCACGATAAACTCACTCATTACCTGACCGCTATAACGGAACAGCAGCCCATCGAGTCCAAGTTTTCTACAAAGCTCGTAGATAATCTGAACGCCGAGATTGCATTGGGTACTGTTACATCCATTCCAGATGCTGTTCAGTGGATTGGATACTCTTATCTTTTCGTGCGTATGCAGAGAAGCCCGATGTCCTATGGTATTGAGTGGTCAGAGATTCGAGACGACCCGAATCTCGTGCAAAGGCGTCGTCAGCTTGCCATCCAGGCCGCCAAGACTCTGCAGCAATGCCAAATGATCATATACAATGAGAGGACAGAAGAACTCCGCAGCAAGGATATCGGAAGAATCGCCAGTCAATACTATATCCTTCACACAAGTATTCAGGTGTTCAATGCTATGATGCAACCCCAGGCTACTGAGGCCGATATCCTCAAAATGATCAGTATGAGTGGAGAGTTTGACAACATCCAATCTCGAGATAGTGAAGAGAAGGAGTTGACTCATCTGCGACGAGAAGTTATTCCTTGCGATGTCGATGGAGGTATTGATACACCTCAGGCAAAGACAAACATTCTTCTTCAGTCTTATATCTCCAAAGCTCAGCCGGAAGACTTTGCTCTTTCTAACGACATGAACTATGTCGCTCAACAGTCTGGGCGTATTTGTCGAGCACTCTTTATGCTTGCCCTCAACCGTCGCTGGGGTCATCAGTGCCTGGTACTTTTGACTCTGGCAAAGTCGATTGAAAAGCGCATCTGGCCTTACCAACATCCTCTTCATCAGTTCGATCTCGCCAAGTCTGTTCTGAACCAGCTAGATACCAAGGACAGCTTGACCATTGAGACAATGAAAGACATGGAACCTGCAGAGATTGGAGGTCTGATTCATAACCAGAGTGCTGGTAAGAACATTGCAAAGATCCTCAACAACTTCCCCACCGTTCATGTTGAGGCTGAAATTGCACCTCTCAATCGAGATGTTTTGCGCATCAAGCTCTTTGTCATTCCTGACTTCCGATGGCACGACCAGATTCATGGAACTTCGGAATCGTTCTACATCTGGGTCGAGAACTCTGAAACGTCAGAGATCTATCATCATGAATTCTTCATCCTCAACAGAAGAAAGCTTCACGACGACCATGAACTCAACTTTACGATTCCTCTTTCAGATCCTCTGCCTAGTCAGATTTATGTCCGGGCTGTATCGGACAGGTGGCTAGGCGCAGAAACTGTGACTCCCGTCTCTTTCCAGCACCTTATTCGTCCAGACACAGAGAGTGTCTATACTGAACTGTTAAACCTGCAACCGCTGCCCATCTCTGCTCTGAAGAATCCAGCATTGGAAGAACTTTATGCCAAGCGCTTCGATTTCTTCAACCCCATGCAGACGCAGATCTTCCACACTCTCTACCACACCCCCGCCAATGTGCTCCTTGGATCACCCACTGGTAGTGGAAAGACTGTGGCTGCTGAGCTTGCTATGTGGTGGGCGTTCCGCGAGAGACCCAAGTCAAAGGTTGTCTACATCGCACCCATGAAGGCGCTTGTCCGCGAGCGTGTTAAGGACTGGGGTGTGCGTCTGGCTCGACCATTGGGTCTCAAGCTTGTAGAGTTGACTGGTGACAACACACCTGATACTAGAACTATTCAGGATGCCGACATCATCATTACGACCCCTGAGAAGTGGGACGGTATCTCTCGTTCTTGGCAGACAAGAGGGTATGTTCGACAGGTCAGCTTGGTCATTATTGACGAGATCCATCTTTTGGCTGGTGACCGTGGCCCTATTCTCGAGATTATTGTGTCCCGTATGAACTACATCGCCTCTTCAACCAAGAATGCTGTTCGTCTTCTGGGCATGTCAACGGCCTGCGCTAATGCAACAGATTTGGGTAACTGGTTGGGAGTCAAGGAAGGTCTCTTCAACTTCAAGCACTCTGTTCGTCCTGTTCCGCTTGAGCTGTATATTGACGGCTTCCCGGAAGTTCGGGGCTTCTGTCCTTTGATGCAGTCGATGAACCGGCCTACCTTCCTGGCTGTCAAAAACCACAGCCCTGATAAGCCTGTTATTGTCTTCGTTCCTTCACGACGACAGACCCGTTTGACCGCCAAAGATCTCATAAACTTTTGCGGTATGGAAGATAACCCACGCCGCTTCCTTCATATGGATGAGGATGATCTGCAGCTCAATCTCGCTCGAGTCAAAGACGACGCGTTAAAGGAAGCCATTAACTTTGGTATTGGTCTCCATCACGCTGGTCTGGTCGAGTCAGATCGCCAGCTTGCTGAAGAGCTCTTCTTGAACAATAAAATTCAAATCCTGGTCGCCACTAGTACTCTTGCTTGGGGTGTCAACTTGCCTGCACACTTGGTCGTTGTCAAGGGCACTCAATTCTTCGACGCCAAGATTGAAGCATACAAGGATATGGATTTGACTGATGTTTTGCAGATGCTGGGACGAGCCGGTCGTCCTCAGTTCGATAATTCAGGAGTTGCTCGTATCTTCACCAAGGATTCCAAGAAAGATTTTTACAAGCACTTCCTTCACACTGGTTTCCCAGTCGAGTCTTCTCTCCATACTGTTCTGGACAACCATCTGGGTGCCGAAGTCTCAGCAGAGACAATCGTTACGAAACAGGATGCGCTCGACTATCTCACCTGGACATTCTTCTTCAGACGACTGCACAAGAACCCCTCATATTATGGCCTGGAGATTTCTGCTGAGGAGCACAACAGCATCGCTGCTCAGCAGCTCGCTAATGACTACATGATCGAGATGGTTAACAAGTCATTGAACGAGCTCGCCGACTCCAAGTGTGTTGAAGTCTTCCCCAACGGCGATGTTGATTCCACACCTCTTGGCAAGATCATGAGTTACTATTACCTATCGCACAAGACTATCCGCCACCTTGTCAAACATGCGAAGACCCAAGCCTCGTTCCTCGACGCTCTATCTTGGATGTCTCGTGCTACTGAATACGACGAACTTCCCGTGCGCCACAACGAAGATCTCATCAACAGCACCCTGTCTGACAATCTACCATTCCCTGGTCATGCTTTTGGACTTCCCATGTGGGATCCCCATGTGAAGGCATTCCTATTGCTTCAAGCGCACATGTCTCAGATTGAGCTCCCAATCACTGATTACGTCGGTGATCAGACCAGTGTACTCGACCAGGCCATTCGTATCGTCCAAGCTTCTATCGATGTTCTCACAGAGTTAGGCTATTTGTCGAGTTGCTTGCAGATGATGGCGGTCCTCCAGTCTGTGAAGTCGGCTCGTTGGCCCACTGACACCCCAGCCTCAATTCTACCCAACGTCGAACCCGATGTTAAGAATGACACACCACTTACCAAGATCAGCGCAATGACTAAGCCTCAGGCGATACAACTTGCTAAGAAGCTCGGTGTGCCTGATAGTCAGCACAATCGCTTTGCTCGTGCGGCATCTATTCTTCCTAACGTGGAGGTTTCTATTGCTGAGGCCACAGCTCTCTCAGTTACCATTAACATGAAGCGCCTGAACCAACTGGTGGAGCGCGAGGCTCGCATCTACGCACAGAAATTCCCCAAGCCTCAAACAGAGTCTTGGTTTGTTGTCGTGGCGGATCTAACGCGTGACGAAGTCATCGCAGTGAAGCGTGTGGGCTGGACGAGTGGCAATCGCAAGCTCGAAGCTGGCAGCAAACCTACAGCCAAGACAAGTATCAAGCTTCCACCTGCTGAGGCTGGACAGGCTCGCAAGTTGGACGTTCTTGTTGTTAGCGATGCTTATCCAGGTTTGGAGTACCGGGTTGAAGGCGTGGACATTCCTGCACCGCCCAGTGTAGACGATGCTGTGCTATCTAAGAAGGCGGCTGCATCTGGGTCGAAATGATTTGAGTTCTAGAACCGAAGCAAAACTTTCGAGCAGACAAGTGTTTTGAAAGGATATGTTTGGTCTGGACAATAAATACAGATGGAATCAGTCCATTTGTTTCAGAATGGAAGCAATTGCTTCTTTCCCATGTAAAGAAGTGTAGATGGATTGATTAGATCACGCCGCCTTGCATACAATACAGCATCCCTTGTGTCAACGAATTCAAGACTCAGCCTGGTTGTGTTATTTCTGCTTGGGAGTTCGAATTGAGACTGTGATGTTGTTTAAGCTTTCCTTTAGGGAGAACCCTAGGTCCTTCAAGTTCTTGGTTTAGCACAACAACTAATGAATCCTTCGCTGCTGTCACAACTTAAGTCCCTGTTTTATTTCTTGTTTTATGGGTTTCAACTGCCGAAGTCAATGACACCTATATTCACGATCCATGTTCACTCAACTTATCAGCTTTGGTTCAAAAAGCCGGCCAAGTGTCAATAAGGACCCTGATCGTCTATAACTTCATTAGCTTCCGTTGCTGTAGATTTCAGGGTCCTTTTGCATTTCTTATATCTCTCTATATCCAACTCCCACGTATTGAATCTAGACATCTAATTGATACCCACAAGGCTTGCCTGCCTGGCTGGACGCCTTTCAACACAACCTTGTTTACTAAAATGTCAAAACTACGAATCCTCATCTCTGGCGGTGGAATTGCTGGTCCATCTGCCGCCTTCTAGCTTTCTCGTCTGGGTCATTCCTGTACAATAATTGAACGGTTTCCCTCATTACGCACAGGAGGCCAGCAAATCGACATTCGTGGACAGAGTATCAAAGCAGCGAGGCGCATGGGCGTTCTAGAAGACATCCGCAAGAATGCAGTTGACGAGCAGGGGTTGCAATTCGTCAACTCAGAAGGAGAGCGGAAGGCTCTGTTTGAGCGAAACGATTCAGGTAAAGGAAGACAGCCTTTTACGAGTGAGTTCGAAGTCATGAGAGGAGATTTGTGCAGGATCATCTATGAAGCAACAAAGGATAAAGCGCAGTATCGCTTTGGAACGTCAATCGAGCGCTTTGAAGATGTTGGCGATAAGGTCAATGTTAAGTTCTCGCAAGGTGCCGATGAGACCTACGATCTTGTCGTTGCTGCAGACGGGCAGGGCTCTAGGATCAGGAAGACACTATTCAAAGGTGAGCCTGACGCAGTTCATGTGCGCGACCTTGGCCTCAACATATGCTACTACAATCTTCCGAGAGAAGCAGGTGATGAGAACCTGGCGACTGTTTACAGCGCTCCAGGGCGTCGGGTTATTTCGACACGTTGGCATTCCAAAGACAGAGGTCAAGCGTACTTGGCGACCATGTCTTACGTTGATGAGTTCAAGGAAGTCATGCGCAAAGACACTGATGCACAAAAGAAGCTATTTGGAGAGATCTTTAAGGACGCAGGCTGGCAAGCGCCGAGGTTGATCGAAGCGATGAACGAGACTGAGGACTATTACGCACAGCCTGTGGTACAAGTACTGGCGAAAAGCTGGTCAAGGGGACGAGTCGTTTTGCTTGGAGATGCAGGTTACGCACCATACCCTGTATCAGGCGTAGGAACTACGCTCGCCATGGTAGGAGCTGGCGTCCTGGGTGGTGAAATTTCGAAATATGGCCATGATGTACCAAGGGTGTTGAGAGCGTATGAGGAGACATTGAGGCCGTTTGTTGAAAAGTCTCAGAAGCTGCCTTCGTTCGTGCCTGGCATTGCGTATCCAGAGACCGGGTTGGGTATCAAGTTACAATATGGGATCATCGGGCTTGTGTCAAAGCTTAAGATTGATAAGGCTATACTAGCTATCTTGCCAGAAGATAGGGGAACGTGGAGAATTCCCGAGTACAAAGAGTTCGAGGCTACAGGGGCTTGGGTTTATGGCATAGAGGGGAATTACCTTGGGATCACAGATCTTTGAGGACACGTCACGATGCACACTGCAGTCTTTACAGTTGCAAGCTACATCATACACACTTATTTGGACTTTACTACATGCTACTTGGGCCTATAAACAAACCACCATGATCCTCAGCTTCCATTAGACTTTTAGATCCTCTGAAGGACCAGACTAGCATGTTACCTAAGTCTTAAGTGTTGCACAAATTCAGTCATTTACACCACATTCATTGAGGGGGACAAGTTTTGGTGAATCGTCGTAATAAAATTTATACAAGAGACTAGCCTCTGAAAAGCCAGAGAACATATCTATATAACAGGAAGCTATCTGCAAAAAGGTGCAGTTTCATCGCCCTCCACTAGGGAGAAGCGAGTTTGATAGTTTTGCTAGCCAACACAATCATGTGGACGTCACGGACGTGTCATTCAGATCAGAATCTGTATGGAACTGTTTTCGAGTTCTTTACAGAGCCTTGCGGGCAGCGCGGCGAGCACGGCGGCGGCGAGAAGCGCAGCCGGTCTTAGGAGGAGTGACAGGAGTGGAAGGAGCCTGGGTAGGGGCAGCGGCCTCCTCGGAGGGCTTGACGACAGTGGCGAAGGTAGGAGTAGGAGCGGGAGCCTGAGTCTCCTCAGCGGTAGGAGCAGGGGCAGCGGAGCCAGAGCCAGAGCCGGTGGAGGTTCCCTGCCAGACCTCGGGGCCGGGGAAAGAGTAAGAGTTGGCGTTGTAGACGTCAAAGACAATACCCTTGTCGGTGTAGGTGTAACCCTTCTGGAAGTCGAAGTTCTCGTCGGGGACGGCAGAGCCAGATCCGGTAACCTCGACCTGGGCGCAAGAGGGGTAGAACTGGGCACCACGAGCCTGGTTCTCGGAGTAGGCAACGTTGGCCTCGTGACCAGCAATGATCTCCTGACGGACGATGTACTTGCCAGCCTTGAGGGCGGAGGGGAGCTTGAAGGTAGCCTTACCCTGGTTCTTGATGAGCTTGTCAACAGCCCACTGACCACCCTCGAGACCATCCTCAGCGATCTTGGTCCAGATAGCACCGGTACCGTCGGTGTCGGTGTAAGGGGCGATGTAGGTGATGATGGGACCCTTGTGAGAGCCGTCGATGATGTCGTCACCACGCTCGTTGTGGTACCACTCGAAGGTAACCTCGTCACCGGCAGCAGCCTTGGCGAACTCGGGAGCGGCCTTGCCACCGTTGACGTTGCAGACGATGTCGGCGCTGGTCAGGTCCTTGACGGGGTTGTTGTTGGCGGGAGATCGGATGTAGGTGTTGCGACCATCACCGAGGTCCTTTCCGTTGACCCAGAGGCCGTAGACCTGAGCGTGGGCAGAGACGGTGGTGGCCATGGCCAGAGTAGCGGCGGTAGCAGTGAAACGCATCTTGATAGATTTCTTGTTAAAAAGATTTGGTTTTGTTTAAAAAAAGATTGGATATAGCGAGGTTTCGCAAAGTTGGTGATAGTTGGTTTAGAAAGAATGAAGGTTTGGCACAGCCAAATTGAAAGAAAGTGAAGATGGTTGAAAAAGAAGTGATTTTGCTACGACGAGTGTGGAGGGGAGAGAAGGAAGAGCTGATGGAGGAGGGTGAAGCCAACTTATATATCAGATGTCGAGGTCTATCCTATCCATGCTTGCAACTTGAGTTACACCTATCAACGAGGAAACTTCCGTCCGTTAGTCCCACCAGAGAGGGGAACATCGAACCGATGCAAGGATCAAGGAAGACGATTTCATCTCCTCTCTGCCTGCCCTGTAAGTTGATTAAGCCTACGCGTATCTCAGGGGAGACAAGACTTCAGGTGGTGAGGGCCCTTGCAGGCGTGGGCGTCTCGCCTTTTGGAGAGAAAGGATGTGTGACTCCATAGCAATACACATACTGATAGACGGAAAAAATAATCAACTGCAAGCAGCCGGCCAGCAAAGAAGCGGAAATTGAAACCCTGGGTCGCTTACACCAGACCTGTCAAAAAGAACCAAGGCGTTTAACCTCATCCTTGTCCCGCTACGTTTGAGCCTCACAGTCGCACTCGCATGATTGGTCTTTTTCCTCCCACGGTGAAACTGGAGATCTTTTGAGTGGTCGCCTTTAATGTTAATATCGGAGCAAGAGTCTATTGTGAGATCTCGGAGCGGTGGCGCGAGGCACGACCCCTGATCTCGAACCCCTGTCCATGTCATCCACCGTTTTTTACTACTTTAACCCCAGCCAGCAACCTTGGATCGGAACATATCCTTCTTTTTTTTCACTTTCTTCGATCCTCCCTCCCCGCTTTTTACACCTGAAACTCCAGAGAATCGTATGCTGCATTCCGACTGGGGGAGAAACTCTTGGGAGGCGGCCCAAAGCATTTGACATTTGGTTTCAAGGGGTTTCCAACAGAGAGAAGAGAGACAAGTCTTTTTGATAGTTGGGTCTTCTTGAAACAGAGTCATCCAATTTCTTGAACAAAAGTGTAAATGGTATCGGACGACAAGTGAGGGAATGCAAACAACTGCGTTTCGACATGTTTCTTGTCCATCAAATTCTGCCAAAACATCGTGCCATCTATCTGATACGCCGTGAGACTTGAAGATATTGAAACAGATCCTATTAAAGATAATCTATATTGAGTAGATGGTGAGAAGATGGGGTAGTATTCGGTATATGACTGACTATAGTTACTATATATATGCCGAGAGTGACAATCAACTGTCAACGTTGATATGACCACCAAACTGTAATTAGCATGAGTTTTAAGCATATTTTCCTGGGTTGGTAACCATATACATATGCTTCTTGTGTAAACTATACAGTAAGCTTGAATTATAGTGCACCGAGAACAAACCATTCACTAGAAGGTCAACCAGGGTCTGTTTGAGCTTATCTGTCGGTGCAACCCCAACTATCGTAGCCTCTAACATGTCGCGTTTGAAGATGAAGCGCTAAGGTAGTTACCCTAAAGCAGAGTGCAGATCTGGTTTGGCAGACACATGGATGAATGACGCGTTTTCCGATTGCAACACAATGTCAGAAACATTAACTTACTACCTAGAAACAAAGATCTTGAAGGTACAACCAGATATTGTTTGCTTTATGATCACCCATATAAGAAGTCTAAGTGTGTCGTGGAATTGATGAGAAGTAAAAATATAAAATACCAGACCTTCCAGTCATAGGAACCGATTAAGTTTATGCATGAATTAATTTTTTGTTTGTGCACAGGGGATAAAGTCAATGCAAACGACCCATAGGCATTGCGGTCCGAAAATGCCGACCCTGGTACTGTCGGAAAGACGCACCGCATAACCGGAGCCGCCCATGTCTAGAAGCCGGCCATCGGCTCCGGACCCGACCCACAATTCCCGAGACGTCCCGCGGGAGTATATTCTAGTCCCTCAGGCGGTTCAGAAAATCACTCGTATATAAACTCTACCACTATACTAAAGCATAAGGGATGACAAAAGAGCTTAGGATAACTTTAGGCAACTTAGTCGAGGGTTTAGGCTAGTCTTTCTGTCTAGTCTTTGTTGTGTGTGGTTTATTTTATTTATTTTATAGACTTTCAACAGGTGCCCAAGCCTTTCAATCTTCTCGATAATATCAACAATAACTTTGACTCTCCGGCAGGTCAAAACTCTCAACTCGTCAACTCAATAGAAGTTGCACACGGCAACTGAACTCTAACTAAGATGAATACAAATGCTGAGCTGCTGTGTGCACAACAGCTGATTGTGGTTTATTTTATCATGTATACAAAGTACATCAATTACCTATATTACCTATAGCTTCATCATCATCTATATAAGAAAGAGAAGTGAGTTTAATAGTAAATCACAGTAGTAGAATAATATAAAAGACAGTAAAAAGGGTTCAATAAGGCCACAAGGCTATAATATCAACTAAAACCTTACATCAGAATATAAGCTCTTGCTGCAAAGATTGCGACTATGTTATTTCTTCCTCCTCCATTCGACAACCAACCCGGAAGCGAAGACTGCCTTCCTCAAGGATATACGTGGTGGGTAGGGTGGTTCGCGGAGCTTGAAAACATGGTCTCGATCAATTACCTATCTACAAGGTTGTGCGTCTCTATGTTGGCACCTATCATCAGATAGGAGTGTCCAGGCAACACCACGGGGAGGTATAGAGTCCGACTTTGTTGCCCATAATAATACTGGGGAGAAGCCTCCCGTCCGCTCAAAAAAACAAAACAAAACAAAACAAAACACGCTGGACGCTGGTAACAAAGGAATAAAAATGAATACAAGACGCTACACAGGCCAAAAACAAAACACGCAAAAAACAACGCAAGAAAGCAACGCAAAAAAAAAAAAAAAAAAAAAAAAAAAGCAAAACGAATGACACAGCGTGGGTATGATGATGAGAAGAGGGGGTTTAAGAAGAGGAGCAACATACCAAGAACGCACCTTGGACTCGGGACAAGCCCGGCGAGTTCACTCATCCTCTGGAAACAAGCACCCAAATCCATCATCATCCTCCAACACCGAGCCCCCGGAACCCTCACCACTACCACGTTGGCTACGCCTCGTGGATTCACTCTCAGCCTCTGCTATGTGGTCGTTGGCGTCCCTTATCACCGCTTTCGCCGCTTCGAAAGCGTCACGCGGTGAGATCTTCGATGACGGGGAGAGCAGATTTTCGCAAAGCATCGAAATCAGCTCCCAAAGCTTCATTCTTACTAAGCGTCGTCTGCGCCTCTCATCGATGTACTGGCGATCCTCGCTGACCGGATCTGGAAGGTCTTGTCGCTTACTGAAGGAAGGGATGCTCGAGCCATCGGTATCGGCAGGCTCGAAGGCTTCCCTGTCAGTAAGGGGCGGTAGAGACCTACCGCGTTTTGATCTGAAGACTAGAGGCAGATCATCTGGCGGAACAGCGAAGACACCGTGTTCGATGAGGAAAGGAATCATCGAGGGGGAAAGGACACCTTTTATCACGAGTTTAGCGAAGAGTTGGGGAGACCTACTTACCAATAGCGTGGCCGGGTCAGATGCAAGCACCTGGCACTCGGCCTCGCGTGTCTCCTTTGTCTTGCTTCCTCCAGGACCCCGACTTGTCTTGACATAGTTGATGATGGCTTCCTAGTTCCCAAGGTCCGGTATCCAGCTGTCAGGAAGTCGTGTAGGCAGCGTACCCAAGTCACTATCGGCCTGGGGACCGATGGCATCCGGGTTCGCATAGTACACGGCTCCGGAATGAAAATGCTGACAGCGGCGAGTATAAACCCTGATCGCATATTCGAGAATCTCGGCCGAAAGTGGAGGGTCTAGCTGACTTGCCATAAGGACAAGCGCTTCGACCGGCTTCGCTTCCGCGGGGGTCTCCTCGATACGCTTCAGGGCTGCCGTAACCGGTTTGGTCCAATCACAATCTAAGTCGTACAAGTCATTAGCAACTTTACCGGCATAATCTGCGTACTTCGCAAGAAAACGGAATTCTTTGAGTTCCCGGAGGTCCTCTTTCGCCTGAACAAGCTCCTGCTCAACTCCCGGTAGGCGGTCACTGGCATCCTTCGAAGACTGCAAGGCTTGGACGAGCTGGCATGCTTCATCATTCGAAAGGGGGATCCCGGCATTGCTGCTCTGGGCCAGTTTGCCTTCCAGGAGTTGTATCAGTTGGCCAGAAGTCAGAGTTTGGGCGGTTTGAACATCCGGGCGGTAAGGTTCCAAAGGGGTCCCATCGCAGCCAGAGGCTGGAGGGGGGCTTGGGTTCCTGTCCTGATCAGTTATCGGATACATGTCTAAGCTGATGCGTACCTGATATATAAGCGAATGAATGGGAGCTGAAGCCGATATTCGTTCGCTGTGAAGAGGAAAAGAAGAAGAAGAAGAGCGAGAGGACAGACGTGTCTTCTTAATATGGTAGCCAGGCAGGTAAACACGTGGGTGCTCTAGCAACCAAGCATTGCTACGACGACATGACAACTGCGCCTTCCCAAAGTTAAGTAGAGAGGAAGTGGACACATGACGCGTCACCCATGGGATAAGTACATGTCTACCTAGGTAAGGTAGGTAGGCATACTTGGATAATAAGGGGTCAGTAGGTGAGCAGGAGGTATCTATCAACCCTGAGTCGGTACCTACCTAGGTAGGAATAAATGCCAGTGTGTGGTATCAATGTGGCGATTAGGTACTAAGGTAGGTACTGTTGGTGAGGACATTCGAAATTGTACTGTGCATCGTGACATATCTCCTGCGCAGTCCCCTGGGGATCAGAAAACCTAGCTTTCAAGAGTGCAAGAGATAGAACTACTACACCTAGCGAGTTAATTACCATCACCTGCCATAGGACGGTTAGTTTATCTGTTTTCACCCTCAAATTTAGAGGTTGGGTTTTGTGTTGTCTTATGGGGTAAACGAAGTTAGGTTGTCTGAGGGAAAGTCTATTGCAATGAGTCACGAATTCTGTGAATGCAGTGTATATAAGTGACTGCACTTACTGCTGCATACAATCATCTTTTCACATACACATACATCCTTGCTCCCACTCACAAGCTTATGTTTACCAGATAATGGAGGACTCTGCACGCCTGCTATCGCTCCCCTTCGAACTGAGGGACGCGATATGGGCACTTTGCTCTACCACAAAGGATTCAAGTGGTCTGCTGAGATGTTGCCGCCAGACAAGGGATGAGTTTACTCCCCACTATGTTCTCACCGAAGACGTTGAAAGGCTCCAAACACTCCGAATATGGGTGGACTCTACATACAATGATGGAATCTGGCTCAAGTTCGATTATACCTGGGAAGTGGACGGATACTATCACCATGCTAGCAGTCAAGTTGGCGACATGAGCGACCCTGTAGTCCAGACATTCCTCAAGATCCGACAGGTCAAGAAGGTAGTGGTGGATTTGCACGCCCCAAGGCGAGGATACTTTGTTGGCGCATTTCTTATGATGCTTGCCAAGATGTTTGATGTCAATCGCTTGATGTCTAGAATGTTCCATGACCTCATTGTGCAACAGACGGACACAGACATGGGACACGTCGAGATCAACTTCTCGACGGAAACAATACAGCCTGGCCAAACGGTGAAGGAAGCCAAGAATTTCTGGGAGTGTCGCTCACCAAAGGCTTTACAGGAGCCCATCAGGAAGTATTGGCGCAATGCAGGACAGATGCCTTGCTTCTATGAATACTTTCTTATCAACTACCCCCATTACTTTCCACACCCTCCCGTCATCAATTATTTAACGTGGCCCCGAAGTCATGTTTACAGGAAGGATCCCCTGGATTCTGAGACACTTCAGCGTTACGATAGGACGCGCTCTGGTAGGCTCAACAGGCGACAGACGATAAGTGGTTCTCGTGGTCGCTTGAACTACCAACAGCGAATGGCAAAGTACGCGGCGAACTTCATGACTACTGCTCGCTTCCATGCTAGCTGCTTGAGAACAAAGCGAGGTAGGAAGCATCCAAATAGGAGCCATGAACTACCAAGGGACCACTGGGACCATGTTCTCTACGACAGAGAGAACCTCAAGTCCAGGTTCAGCTTCTGGTTGGATAATCTCCCGGGACCAGTTGGAGGTCACTTGGATATGTTGCGACTGCATCGATTCAAGACCTTGAACAAGGCTGGCATCGACTTTTTCACTTGTCAGCACAGAAACAGTCTCAAGGCGGGAGGTCTCTGGACTGCAGCTTGCGGGCTCAACAGACGTCTGGCTACACTATTCGACCCCTTAGCACCAGAATATGTCCTCAGAATGCGTGACAGCTGTCCCCATTTCCGTGCAGTCGAGTGGGCTACTGCTCCTCCTTCTGAGACTGACGATGATGGGTGCAAGTCCGACGAGATCTGGCTAAAGTATTATCCAAAGGGCATTAGATATCACTGGGACAGACGGAACCTAGTGGAATGGCGGCTCCACTGGCGAACAGAAGGTTACCGCCGGTGGGAAAAGACCTACTACCCCAAGGGGCATCCTTATCATAGAAACGTACGTCTGTGTCAATGGTGGGAATGCGTAGCTTCTTGTAAAGAGACGGGGGCCATCCTCAACGAGCTCGCGCAACCCAAGGAACGAGAAAACCTACAGTGGTCATTCAGGCACATGGCAAGGCTTCAGGGGGATAGCAAGCAGTCGGTAGTAGTTCGGCGAGATCAAAATGAGTCTGTTGTGCGGTACGTTAGGAAGGGTTGCGGATATACGATATATGATTACAGTGCGATGGCTGTGCGGTGTTGGTGGTGGTCTACATGGATCGAAGAAGAGCCATTCTACGACGACACCTCAAACGGATTGCCCTCCTTTGGCCCGCGATGGAGGCGGTAGATTACTGCGAGCTTCAATAGAGACTTTTGGGATAATTTCACAAATTATTGAGGGGCAGGCGGTTTGCAAGTCTCTTCGTGATCTTTTAGTCCTCGACTGATATCGTTCAACTACGAATGTCACAATGAATATTTCTCAATATTGGCGTATAATTGTAGCCAATCAAAGAAGACTGACTACATTTGCTTTGACTTTATAGCTTCCCTCATTAGGTACCTAAAGAACTTCATAACATTGAGCCCTGTAACAGTGTGACAGTAGGGCGGCTACCACACTCTCATTATGAAAGTGTATAGTCTAAGCAACTATGAATAAGGTTGATAAAGCCGGGAAATACCGGGTTTGCTCAAAATATTCTCAAATTACCGATGACTTTAAGTATGACCTATCACTATATGTATCCGCATGAAACCTGGTCCCTGATGAGTCCGCTCACACTCGCGCTTGTGCAGCATATCAGCAACATGCGGCTAGCTACATCTCCCCGACGATATGTAATTTACGGAAACTTCGGTGTCGTCACAATTGGCATGATTGGATGTCATGTAAAGGGGATTTTGACAGGTCGGCATGGGTCCAGTAAGCTCATCAGAGTGAGGCGAGCCACAAGTCAACTCTGCCCAATCCCTTCTTGACCGCTCCAATCAATGATCGTATGTGCACTCAACATCCCTTTGGGCATCATCGAACCTTGGATGTAGTCGTAGATGAAATACCACGCAGTTGTATCGATTTCACGTTGAAAGGTCCACCCATTGAGAAGTTGTGTGATAGAACTTGTATTAGTGCTTCTACGGCGGCCCAACGAGTCAGGCTCATTATGTCGCTGTTAAATCGCAGGGTAACAATGCACCAGACCAATCGTCCATGACTTATATACGTGATATCCTAGCTTATACAATGTCGTACGCCAAGTCCAATCCATCCCATCGGTTTCTCTGACTGACACACCCGCTCCGATCGAGTATCACTAAGAAAGTGACAGATTCCGTCCGACTACCGCGGTAGTACGACGACTCCGAGTTTGACACGTGTTAGCTATCACAATGCGTTACTTTGACCCCAGGTTGCCTGTTAGTGTATGCCTGATTCATTGGTCTCTAGGCGATAGACAATGCACGTCGCCGAGGCTCTGCGCTAGACAGGCCAATGGGGGTCATTCACCGCTTAACGACATGCCAGTCTCTCCGATTGCAAAATTGCGAGGTCATTGTGTTTGTTTGATTTTCAAAGGGCAAGTTCTGCGAGATAACATATTCCGATGATACGTTGATGATCAGTTGAAGTAGGAGGAGTGTAAGCCATAACTGAAGTTTTAGTCTATAACACCCCTGATGCCAGAATGTGAGTGAGATTTGACAGCGATTTATCACACAAATCAGACGAAACTTTTCGTCCGGCTCAAAAACCGTTATAACTAGTGCTGGTCCATCTGCTATACAACTCACAGCATAGAGCATCGATACAGCATAGCGAGACGTTGTGCTGCATGCACCTCGGGAGGCTGCAGAAGAGGTGACTTCTTCAGTGCGCCATGTATAAATCATACATGACCTTTGAGTATTGACATTGGTATCAATGAGATCAGAGTCGGTTTGATCCGGTTAAGCATGCCCGAGGTAAGGTTTGTCCACGTGTTAACGTCTTCCAGTTCCGTCCGGACGAAAAGAGCGAGTGGCTGCCAATGAATATAAATCGATGTGGTTGCCTTGTTAGAGAGAGAGAGAGAGCTTGTATCGGTACCCAGCGGACATACACTTCCGCCGCTGTAACATACCTGGAAGCAGAGATGAACAATGATCGAAGACCGTTCGCCAACTGTTTATTGCGCCTCGATTCCGGACATCAAAATGCACGAATGCGATCAAGCACTGAGCTTTAGAGAGACTGCTGTATGAGAATTCGTTGTGTTTACTTAATACCATTGTGGTTAGTCATGTACACCGTGGCGTGTAGGGAAAAGAAGAAATTGTAACTGAAAATGTTACTCGAAAATGGTGCAAAGTAATCGTCCTGGGTTTCCGATCAGATACTGGAGAAAGTAATACGGAAGTGACGTAGAAGGACGCGAATCCTATCTGCAATACCGTTGGTACAGTGGCGTGCCGTTGAGGACTCCTTCGCAGTGGGCTGAAAATTGGGTAGTTTCGGCGCTCTGCTTGTGCTTTTGCTTTTGAATCACTGTTAGACGTGGCCATCAGATATCCATTCGTTCAACAGTTCAAGAGCAGGGCTGAAGTCAAACATTTAGATGCTGATGGATCAGTCGTGGCTCGAATGATTAAACGATGAAGAGGGCGATGCATGCATGCATGCATGCAAAAAGCCTTTGTTGGCTAACCTATCATCATACTTCCGTTTGTTAAACGACCATTGAAACATGACAAGGCCCAAGTCTTCAACTGTCGCCGGCTGGGGGATTAGTGATTGTGGTGGCTATCGAAGCCTGCCTGGCGCAGTCGATGCCCTGTGACACAATGGTCTTTCATCAAGATGTGCGGGCAGGAGGAGGCTGTGGGCTTTTCGCCGTGGCTGTCCTTGATCAACTCAAGGCACTGTAGCCCGCGATTCACTCCTCAATGTTGTTTATTGGATAAAATTGGCCTCAGCCTTTGGGGCGCAATAATCCAAAGCCAGCCTTAGAGAGAGAGAGTCGGGGGTAACACTCGTCATAAACACGCGCATGAATGATCGTGAAGTGCGTCTGTCACCACCACTCTGTCGATTCGGGCACGAATGTGACTACCTAAGCTTGGCAAGAAAGGCCCGGCTGTTTTGAGCCGCACTCGACCGCGCAAGTATAGAAACCCCAGGGAAGTTGAAGCATGACGGATAAGTAGAAAGGATGAAGCATCGCGCACTTACACGTGTTCGTCCAAGACAAAATCATGGATCCCTCTCAATCAACCAATACCAACTCTACTTGCCGGAAAGATGTGTCGGCGACTTCAATCTTTCGGAAGCAAGTGACTGCTGCAGCACTGGGCAGCAATATGTCCGCTGCTAGCACCGAGACATTAGGTCGCAGTCAGGACAAGACGAACGCCATTGCTACTGGAAGCAGAACCGAAACAGGGTTTCAATCTAAACCCCATAACCAGGCCCCTCGGCTATTGACTTGGTTATGGAATGATGATCGCCCCAGGGAAGCGTTCAAACCACACAATTCCCCAAACTCCAATACCGTGCAGGGCAATACGGAGAACGACAGCGCAAGCGAAGCGATACGCAAAGTCACAATTGCATCTCGAGAGCAGACTGCAGGGAGGCGCTGACGGGGAAGCTTTGTTGGCTATTCCTAGGAATTGAGGCGCAAACCAGAGGGCCAAGTGGCAGGGATGTCCATGCTCAATGAGATGCATACTAAATTATTGCGAGTAAGAATTTAGTGAGCTGCATGGGCCCCCAACAACAATCGAGTTGACTCTAACACGCGGCCAGAGGCTTGTCATTTGGGTTGGCTGATATTTCCAATCCATACTATGTTTCTGGTGTATCAGGTGCAACTGAAAGTACCAAGGGCCCGATCGTGACGCTGCTTGTGGCTTCTCCTGCTGTAACACTGTTCATGTTCCCAAATCATCTTGGGTACGGGCAATGCGATCCTCGATTTGCAAAATCAGGCTAGATGTCGCGTCTTTCTTGCATTGCAGCCATTCGGCGAGATGCAATGTCTTAAACACATGCATCTAGTCAGTAGTAGTTCATGATGCTATCGCTTCGCGGCGCGAGTGCGGCACAGACTGGAGCAGCAGTTAAAGATTGCAACAGAGAGGTTGGGGTAAAATGTTTGAGTCGGAATTATACAGACCAACACCATCTTCCACTGGGGGCTGTTGACTGAGGTGGGGTACAACAACCGTCTTGAAAACAACACCTTTGCCCATGCTCATTACAATAAACACATAACATGTACAGTAAATCATGGAATGCACCCCGTTTCTGTCTATGCTCCCCAGTCTTCTCCTCGACGTGTTTTCTCGATAGGAATACTGCCAATAAAAGCCAGGGATAATCAGATGAAATCAATGCGTAGCGTAGGAGTCAACTGTGGTAGTGAACTCCATGCATTAAGCCGCAGCATTTTTGATAGGCTTGATCCCTGGACGGAGTTACATCTTTTGGTCCAGCTCTTCTAACGTCTTGCATATTATTCGGAGTTGCCGAAACATGCTCGCCAAAGGATCGCGATCATTGATTGTCCTTGGTATTGCAGAGCTTGGTTCGCATCCGAGAAAAAGCAAATATTGCAGAATTCGGTAAAGGGCCAGGGTCTACTGGCTTCTTTCTGGAGTTACTGCCGATAGATAACTATCAGAAATGCGTCCGAGGGCCGATTGATTCGGTACCATTCTCCATGGTTGACTTATTGCATGAAGCCAGCCAACAAGCCAGCCAACATGCATGCCCAACTGATGGAAAAGATGGTGTAACCATGTCATGGTTTCCTCCTTTTTGGGGCACATGGCTGAGGCCACTCAAGCGCCCTTTTCATCGTCATCTAAAACCTAGGTGTCTTGTCCACGTCGCTTCCGCGCATACAACAAAGCTGTCGAGAGCAAAGGCTGGATTGAACCGAACGATATTCAACATAGCCTTAGAGCCGGTGGCGAATCCGAAGTTTCCACAGCGGTATCCCTTTCCCGAATGCTCGTCTTATGGCGTATCAGTCAATCGACACCAACGCGAGTTCCATAGCATCCTACGATGATGTGCTCTGCTCCAGCCACGACTTGTATATCTCATAAGGCATAGGTAAACATGGAAAGGCTACATGCTTGTTCGTCTCTCGTTTATGATTTCATGGAGATGATGGGTATTTGCCGCTGACCTGTTGCCTTAAGCGAACCAGGCGACCGACCACCAGAACAAGATATCAGCAATGCCGTCATCAGGGGGTTTCCGATATCCTTCCCACTCAAGAAAATAACTCGCTCAAGAAATGCACCTCGTGATAGATGATCCGGGGCAATACCAGCAAATCACCAAGTCGAGGCGAGCACGATTATGCCTTTTGGTGACTTGAACCGCCTTTGTTTGGGCCACGACAGCTTCTCATATGGCTCGACGGACGACTTGTTTAGGAGGTTTTCTTGCAAAGCCACCTTAGGCTCTTTGATATCTTTGTCATTCCCGGACCTCATTGTCCAGGCAGCAGTTCCCTTTTGCTGTGGGTGTTTGTCAAGCATCCATGCCCGATGAACTTCAACCTTTTACCAGAGAGAGGCAACTTGCCAAAGCCACCTTCGCCAATAGTTTCAAATGCGCCATGCGATCAGCCTTGCTTTCGACCACCGTAATGTCTGGTCCATATGGTAGAGATATAATCCACCGCTCTCCTTCTTCTTGTCTGTTGACCCATATCTCAGTTCATCACTTCGACTCCAGCCTCCCCCCTTCGCCAAATCAACTTGTCGCTCGCCGCATAGTTTTGTATACTTTCGGCCTTTAACTGTGTCCCTGATTACCCGACCGGACGACCATGGATTCTCCACGCGATCCTCACAGAAGACTTGCAGATGGGACCCATCACCCAAGGACAGCTGTGGCCCAAGGTTACTCACGCCATACTCAGCAACCGCAACACCCTGCATCTGCATCGCAAGACATCTCCCAACATCCGCGAGGCCTTTACCAAACGCAGCAAATTCATGCAAGCGGACAAAGCTATTGGATGCAAGAGAGTCAGCATACTTATACGTATCAAGACACACAAGGATATGCCCATGCTCCATCAACGCTCTCCGCGTACCAAGGCAGGTATGTAATAGAGGCTGTTCGGAAGTGGTGAGCGCCTACTGATCTGGGTGAAGTAGCGGCCCTCAGCAATATGACAACTTTATCGGCGGGCAACACCGTGTGACCCTCCCAGGCGATCAGCATTCGTGCCACGACCCTCGTGAAAGGACTGCCAAATTCGTCGGCTCTGGGCGACATATGGGAGCTCGTTATGCGCCATATGCTGAAGATGCTGAACAACATGGAGTCATCGATGCTGTTGAAGCCATCACACATTTTGACAACAGTTTCTCCAGGGTTACAACCCCCAATGCTATAATAGCCCAAGATACCCAGCAAGGTGGCATATCTTGGCCGCCTTATCCACAACGTATCGAACCGAGTTATCGTGAATATCCTCTAACAACTGAGTATCCCAACCGTCGCAGTAACTTGTCTCGAACTTGGCGGTAAGCGATTGCTTGGAGTTATTATGTCGCCATGACGCCTGGAACCTGTACTGAATTTTGATACCATGTCTCTGGTTGGCGTTGGGATAACGGGAGAGGTGTCAACGGTCCATCTTAAGTATTTCCCTTTGATGTCTGGTCTGGTATCTCCACGACGTATGACCTGTGGGCTTTTGCTGTCGGTTACATTGGATGCTGAAGACTTGAATGCCCATATTTCTTTCTCATGGAGTCAGTGGAGTTTCGCGTGTACTGTATAGTATTTTATTTTATTTTAGGATAGTCCTTTCATCAATATTATCGATTTTTGTTGCAGTTGTCTTTGAGGCTAAATTTGGGGGGCTGACGGATAGGAGGGTGGGATTTCGAGACTAACGGAGACGTTGGCTGCAAGTTGAACGCAATCATGAGGCACCAGAAGTCGTGCATATGGCCTACACACAGAAATGATCCGCATCATGAATCCATCCAATAATCGAAATAGATAGTTTCATTAAAGATGATGTTCAACACCATTACGGCTGTTAGTGCGTGCATTCATCCAAATGCGAATTTTGAGCAAGCCACTTCTACAACTGTCTCAGCTGTTGGTAGAAACGGTCCAAATGGAGTGTGCAATCATTGAGACGGCGTTGATCGAATGAGTTTTTTGGGTGTATTTTCTTAGACAGTATTGGTTCGTGTGATCCAAAGCTGGTCGCACTTCGTGCACTATCCCACCGAGGGCCCTGTAAGATCATTGGACGCCTGGGGAGTAAGACAGCCTGGGTTTGCCCAGTTCAGTCTATCCAGCGACTGCTGTAATCCCTTTATTACAGTCATTTGAATCGTTGACGTCTCTGATAATGTCGAGTTCAAGGACAATTTATCTGCTGACTCCCCCGAAGCCCTCATTTGCCCTTGAGCAACTCAGACATAGAGCTACAGCCTGCATGAGCTGAAGGCTGGGGAATTAAAGCCACCAACTTCACCAGAAGCAGGCTGAGCAAGAATGCCCAGTGGTCACCACCACAACAACAGATATGGAAGGTTTCACACCACTAATAGAAGTTGGAAAGTATGTGCGAGCTGATCATGCGTATACCTGGCGGTTACAGTCTGCAAGTAGCAGTTGTGGCTGAAAGGGGTAATATAAAGTTGAGTAGCTGCACACTGCCACTTTCGAACTTCTCGTTCGAAGTTCCTCGATTCTTTTACCATCGCTTGGAAGCTCCCAATGTAGTAGCTTTTATAGCGGTCAATCGAGCGTCGATGTAATACCGAACTTGGCTCCCGCATCCATGCTAATATGACTTCTCTTTTCCGCTGTGTTTTGCTTTCGTATCTTTTTTTTCATTCGACTGCATTTTGCTTTGCTTCTTTCCAGGCATTAGAATATGGACCTGCGTATTCAGTCAAGCCGTCAGGACGCTGTCCGCCTTTTACATATCCGCAAATACCAAAGATGGCGGAGTCTGTATCGTTGTCTCTCCAATCAGTCGGCTCATATCCGCAAGACGCCTTGCTGCCTTGGCTCTGACCAGTGAGCAAGGCCCTTCAGAGTGAAGTCGGGACAGACGTTCTGATCACTAGAAGCAAATCGAACACCAAAGCTCTTTATGTCTTTGGCCAAAAGTAAAGCACCAGTGAACCCCAATATCATCCAACGGAAGTCCTGTATTTCTTGAACGATTGGTTTCCGTTTTGTCGCTCGAGTTGTACCCTTGTCGTATTTCTACTGGTCGATAATAAAGAGCAATCATCTTCGACTCCCGCTTTTCTTTGGACCCCATCTCGAAATCATCATTCAAGACTAGGTCTTCCTCGTCCATCGCCAGCTAAATCATCGAGCATCCGTGAGCAGTTATCTACGGACGCCGGAAATCCGGCTCCTGTGTTTGCAAAACGCTTTGCGTGACAACTGCCCAACCCCTGGCAAGACGGCGTGCTGCCCACCTCATCGACTGCTACCAGTGCCTCATCTACTCCATCGCCCTCGAGAGCCTGGCTGCAGTGTTCTCTGTGATAGCCCGCTTTAAGTGCCCTTTTACAACAGTGAAACGAGTTACCGCTTGAAAGTTGTCTGCAAAGGCCGGCGATATCCCCTCCCCTGACCGTCGCAACTACCATTCACGATTGTCGATAAGAGCCATCGGGATCAAACTCGGACGAAGACATAACCCTGAGTCGGTCTACTATCTATCACCGTTCTTCCAACTGCTCTCGCTATGCATATCGACGGCGAGTCCCATACAGGGAGCCTCACTCCCGTGTGCACTGCCTGCCCCCAACTGTGTATTCGGGTAGAGGCCGCGTGGGTCTGCACCATCTGCAGAAGGCTACATGACCACAACCAACTAGACCCCGAGTCTGTCGGACGACGCGGAATCCCTCCTATCGCATACGACGACACCTCTGGATCCGATGATGGTCCAGCACCCTCTACCCCCCTGGCGGATGATGATGGAACCCCACAGGACTTCGTGAGCTGAACACCAAGAAGTATTAGACATCAAGCTAATAGGTGCAGCGTGCCATGTTTGGCAGTCGAGCTGGCCAACTGGAACACAGCCAACCCGAGGATGACTCTGTAGCCTCTCCTTCATGCCTTAGTGCTGAGCAGGGAAGTCGCGAAATGTAACAGCATTTCGTCTTTTCACAAGTAGCGAACGTGCTGACAAAGGTAGTGCTGCCAAAGATTTTGATGCCGAACAGGCCGGCCAAGGCCGGGCTGTAGGCGGCTTAGACGAGAACATCGACCCCATGGAGGTTGATAACAACGACGACGATAGAGACTTCCAAGACTCAGTTCTTTCTTGGGTGTCTGGACTGACCATGGTTGGCATGGGCCAAAGACCTATTTACCCCCAAGACATAGTGTGGCAGGTTGGCCAGCTTGGTCTCGCTCAGAATGCCCCCTTGGACATGCTTGAAGCCAATGATGAGATCGAACTCGACGACGACATGGAGATGAGTGAGTAACTCAGGTATACGTGACGGGTTTCTGTCCTTGAATTAAAGTGATTTGCGAAGATTGGAAATGGCGCTGGAGGTTTTGGGTGATTGGTAAGGAAATGACTTCCACTCCTGTCTGTCGTTCCTTCTAACCGAAGCTATGCCAGTTTCCGCAATACATCTCGTACGCAAACATCGATCGAAGGGCAGGCACCTTCCGCTGCTGGCAAGCATAGTCGAATTTACGATAGAACAATCGGAAAGGAGCTCTATGGCAGGCGCAGGCAGGCAGGCTTCTTGCATCGGATGGTTGCATGATAAATGGAAGAAAAAAGAGACGAAAAGAAGAAAATGAAGAAAGACAAGGACAAACACTTTGAGAACGAGGGAAATTGTCTCTGCTTTTCTTGCCGGGAGTTGTCTGCTATTCAATTGTTTGAGTTTGAAAGATTGAATCTCTTTGTTGGTAATGTTTGCTGGATGGTTATAACTGAAACGAGCGAGGGCGAACTGGGTTGGGCAGGTCTTGGTTACACTCTCTCATTTCTTTGATGGATATTCTTTCTTCTCTAAGTTAATAGTCCTTAGCCCTAGTTGCGAAAGCGAAATCAAACTCTTTGACAATGAGTTTACGCCATTATTCGTAAGTTCGTGGCTTTGTTGAATAAGAATTCTTCTTCTCGATTCTGTTTCTCGTTCCAATTGGCGTATCATTCTCGCCAATGTTCGCCACTGCTACTGCATAGCATATTTAGGCGTGGCGAGAGCATCCTGACGTCCAATCGTCATGCAAC
This sequence comes from Fusarium cf. aywerte, assembly GCA_011034095.1. NCBI lineage: Eukaryota > Fungi > Ascomycota > Sordariomycetes > Hypocreales > Nectriaceae > Fusarium > Fusarium cf. aywerte. Next base: position 705,393 of record WETZ01000016.1, read on the forward strand.
CAGGAGAGAGATCTACCGTGAGGCTAAGCCATCATGTCGGGGGTCCGGAAGGGTGTAAGTGGGATCCTTTCAGGTTTGTTGGAATCATGCAGTTGGGTCAACACAACTGAAGGGGCAAAAAGGGAAGACTTGAAGAAGGGCAAGGCCATGTGAAAGTCGGAAAGGAAGCTTGAAAGGGGTTACATCAAAAACAAAAATAATGAAACAGGGGAAACAAGGAATAGGAGATGAGAGTTTATGGCGCAATTGATGTAGCAAGCCACCACGGAAGATAGCCCGGGGGTCAGTGAAGCCCGGTTCAGTAGACGGCGGCCCCACTCGAAGCCCGGTCCGGGGTAGATGTCACCATCCTTGAGATCAGCTATCCACCTGCACTTGCAGTTCCTTCCCACGACCAAACACAACGCATCTAGAAGAAACAGGGTTCGGGGACTCAACTCTTCTTATTTATAATACTCCCCGGATTTCATGGTTGAACACGAAAACAGGCTAAGCCCCGTCAGCTTGCTGTCGGTATAGATAAGTTCCAACGGGAACCTAATTGCTTATTCCCGCTTGCAGCTGATAGCTCCTTCGGCAAATGAGTCACAATAACTAAGGAGCAGTTAGGTGGTGGATCACCATCAAATCCATATATAGCTGGTCAGCAGACAATATTCCAGTGCCATTCATGTTGCTTCACTGTGGTACGAAATCGCGGTTGATACTTCTGTCTGGGGCCAACCTGCCGCAACCTATCAAGCCATCTTGCCACAAGCCTCCCACCATCTCGACGCAGGCAACAAGATGAACCCCGTGGAACTAGACGGAAGAACAGGTGAAGGTGGTGGACAAGTTGTCCGGGTTGCAATCGCCATCGCTGCCTTGACAGGACAAGCAGTTACTATAACCAACGTGAGAGGGAATCGCGACCGTGGTGGTATGTGATATCTGGATGTGTGTCCCAAACCACCGGCTAATATGCTCCAGGCCTTAAAAGCCAGCATGTTACCAGCATCCAGTACCTTGCGGAGATCACAGATGCCGACGTTGAGGGCCTTAGTATAGGATCCAAAACTGTTACTTTTGCTCCAAGACGACCGCCAACTGAGTTGTACCAGCGCAACATCAAAGTCACTGCAGAATCGGGTTCTGCGAGTACTCTTCTCATACTTCAAGCTATCTTGCCATTTTTGGTCTTTGCCGGAAATGATTCTGAGGAACCAGTCGAGCTTCAAATATCTGGTGGCACAAATGTCTCATTTTCCCTCAGCTTCGAATATATGGATCAAATTCTCTTGCCAACACTAGAAGAGCGGTTTGGTATCCAGGTAGAGAGGACACTGGATCGCCGCGGATGGAGCATCGGGCCCCAGTCAAGAGGGCAAATCAGTCTAAAATTCCACCCATTGAAGATTGGACAAAGTCTGAAATATCAAGCCCCGGGCCAACAAAAATATCCCGAATCTCACGAGGTCAAGTCTATCGACGTCAGCATGGTGGTGCCTGGTAGCGTGCATGAAAAGCTCCAGGCATCACTGACGAAGGATTTGGAAGAACTGTTTCCCGGAACAGAGATCCACTTCAAGCTTACTGAAGACACGAACCTAGATTCACGCTGGTACATACTTCTCGTTGCTCATTCCACATCCGGAATCCGATGGGGCCATGACTGGCTCGGATCGCTACCGAAGAAGACCAAGAGCAGGGATCGATTCACAGATCAGGTATCAAGACAATTATGCCGAGGTCTGCATAAAGAAGTAGGAGTTGGGGGCCAAGTGGACGTTCATCTCCAGGATCAAGTGGTTGTGTTCCAAGCGCTCTGCGAAGGGTACTCCTCGTTTCCCCGTGGTGACGGTCCGGACGAACCATCCTCTAGAGTACTGATCGATGCTATGGGAAACCTTGACATCGGCGATAGTAGAATGAAGAAGGAAAAGACGCATGAACCATTTGGTTATGGCTCATTGCACTCACAAACAGCAAGATGGGTTGCTAGCGAGATGCTGCCGAGCGTGGAATTTTACAACAAAGGAGATCTGGTGAAAGGTGCAGGTATATCAATGAAATAGACTCTGTTGGGCTCGAAATAGGGCATACTTATGAGTCAATAGTAGTTCATGGCGAACGGACGTCAACATGTTCCAGCAAGGTTAAACACCAATTAAAGCGTTGACCAAGCGGTGTGCATTGAGTGACGTGGCTGATAAGAATGGCCTCGCAGCTCTAGTACCGTATCACATACCCTTACGGCTTTACTGGACAGAAAGACACACACAATCATAACCTGAGGGTTGGGCTGGTAATTGGTGTTCTTCTGACAATCTAAACTGAACTCCATGTCGTCCCCCGAAGAAACCATCATGTGAGAATCGCCACGCTCTGCGTACTGGCCTCAAGTCTCCGTGCTGCACTTTGACTCTACACAAAGTCTCACAAACTAAGACGAAGGGACATCACCGAAACGAAATTGCGACCAACCGAAGCTACCCTCATGCAATGTCCAAGTTTGCTTCCCCCTGTCTTCACCAGCAGCTCCCGCAGCAATGAAAACAGGCATGAGATGATCCATGAAAGGATGTGCTTGCTTTGCGTCTGCTCTTTTGCATACCGCTGCCATCTTTTCTTGTCGGACAGCAGGATCGGCCTCCACGGCCTCCTTAAGGGCGTTGTCGAAACTCACAACGTATGGAAGTGGTTCCGTGTTACCCTCGAACATATGGTGCATGTCGCGCAAATTGTGTACTGACATTCCCGCGCCGATGATGACGATCCCCTCGTCCCGGAGTGCAGAAACAGCACGGCCGAGGGCATAATGAGCATGAGGGTCTTCGTTCTTGAATAAAGAGACCTGGACCAACGGGACGTTCAGAGGATTTGTTTCCGGGTTGAAAGCTGCAATTCGTTAGTGCTTCCCACAAAGGTATCTTCTACAAACGTACCAACATGGAAACCAGAGAATACACCGTGGTCCAGACCGCGCTTCATTCCATAAGACTGTATCCCGGCCTCTGAAAGCATAACCATGATCTTGCTCGCAAGTTCAGGGCTTCCTTTATTTGGGTATTTGGCCTTGTAGAAGTGATCAGGGAAGCCATAGAAACTAGTTAGACGTTAAGAAAGAGTCTGTAAAGAAAGAATGGTAGCACACACTCGTAGATTAGGTCAGTATCTTCTGCATTGTTGATATGGATGGTGTCTTTCTCTCCCATCCAATGCGCCGAGAAGACGACCACGGCCTTTGGCTTGACCTTATGGGTAATCTCTTTGCCAATCTGCTGGAGGACTGGGTACACAGGATGCTTTGTGTTGTATTGTACATCAGGCTTCAAGTTCGTTAGTCAATCTGTTCTGGGCCTTAGACGCGACAAAATTACACCACCATGGCTGAAGAAGTAGACAGGAGTTTTTCCTACTGGAGCAGCCGATGAGACTGTCCAGTTCTTCTGCGTGTTAAACCAATCGGTTCCCGCCCTCTGTATTGTTGACGAGAAGGCTTTGAGTGGTGATGCACCAAATAAGGCAATCATGGCCACAGCAATGGAGACGAAGCCAACTAAGGTCCGAAGGGATAGAAGTTGAGCCATGATATATTAGGGGACCTTTCGATGAACGAAACTTGACTAGTCGATGATAACCTCAAAGGAATGTTGGTACGAGACTGCGTTTACGGGTGGCTTAGATGTATATCCGAATATCCCTCCCGGAAGATCAGATCCGTCAGTGGATCTTCTCAGGTGAAGTGGGATGGATGTGATGATGAATCAGCTCACTATAATATCTAGCTACATGTTCATAGACAGTACTTCTTTCTAACTTGGGTTGTTAACAGTGGAGAGATTAGCGAAATGATTGACGAGGTCTGTGCCAGATGAGACATTGAACAGGTACTAAGGTAGATAGCTTCTCAAATTATGAATGGTGTATAAAGTCAAGCAATGAGTGACGGTACATCAATAGCGAACCTATTGAACTGACAAATACAAAAAAGCCGGGATTGTGTATGGGAAGCCCCTATTAGGACGAATCGCCAATATGCGGATCTAGAGAATGAATACACAGTCAAATTCTTATATCCAGCTGAAGATCAGTCCAAACAGATGAATCAGGTTTTCTATGATAATGTACTAATTATGAACAAATAGCCTGTAGCTACTGCATAAAACAGAGACAACTGCTTGACGTTCAATGCTTAAAGCTGGAAAGCTCAAGCTCAAACTCCAAAACGGAACCGGATAAACATGGCCCACTTATACAAGAGCTAAGCTACCTTCAAGTGGTCCGTTGCTGGGTGCAACTGCCAGATTAGCCCGCCAAAAAGTCGACTTTCAGAAACTGCAGGGCACGCATCTAATTCATGTGAAGGAGCCGCTCAATCATCCATCCTCTTCAACCTCTTTGTCCGTCGTCGACAAACATCGCCATCTCAGGCTCGTATCTTCCAAGACATCCAGTACGACCCATCCATCAGAAACGCCCCCTATCCGTCTGACTTGAGCTCCATCACCTATCTTGATTTTCATCATGGCTCCTCTTATCCTCCATAATGTCCCCGATGACGAATGTTATGTGGGCGACGATGGTATCAAGCGACCTTACGCCATGTACTTCAACCAGTATGACTCTCGTCCTTCGAATCGTAGTCACTACTAACAAGACGCGCAATTAGACAAGATGCCCCTCAAGGTACTGCACGATCACGTCGCAGCGCCGCCGAGTCTGGTTCGTTTGGTAAATCTACTCGTCGCTCGCGATCGCGTACCGGAACACCAGCTCGCAGTCGCGAAAATCCAACACTAGCTGCTGCAGACAAGCTCTTCGGCGACTGGGTATCCAACCAAGCGGCCACCGCACCTGCTCAAACTGTCCAGCGTAAGAGCAGTGGTATGATGCAGGAGGAGGCTGCCACTCAGCGACCTGTTACTTCTACGCCTGTCGAACTAATTCTTCGCGGTTACCGATCGTACACGCAGCAGTACGCTGCCATCTCCCATTACGAATCTCTTGCTGGCGCGATCTTAGAGGACTATCCTCGCGAACCTCCTGCCAGCCAACGTCGATACAAATCCGAATTACGCGATCCTGCATTCACGCGACGCCGCAATCTCACAGCCGATGAGCGAGCTATGGTGAACCGTGCTGATGGTGGAGATCATTGGGTCAAGGTTACCTTCGAGAGCAGAGAGGCTGCCGAAGCTGCAACTTTTGCCAGTCCTCAAAGGATTTTGGGACATCTGGTCTACGCTGAGCCATACCGAGGAGTTCCTCCCGCCAAGGACGAGGCTTGCCCGGATATTGAAGTTGCCTCTGAACACTCGCGATCACAGAGCATGCCGGCCGCCGTTCCCATCGCAAATACACGCAAAAGTTTCAGCGGCCCTACATCATTCAACAGCCGTCTCCTGGATCTGTCTCCACCTCACTCGCAAACATCCAGCCTTACTATGGACACCGGAACAATCAGCAACTCGCATACCTCTACCGCTACAATCACCGACCCTTTCCCTCCCCCTCAGGCCACCACATCGAGCATCGAGCCCATGGAGATCCGTGATGAAGACAGTGTTTTCTGTCGCCGCATTCCTACCGCCCGCCGCGCTATGATTCTCCCTGCCGAGCAAGCCCTTCTGCCTCAGCAAACCATGATGCAGCGAGTTATCAATGCCATTCCTTTCGTCAAGTGGTTTGGTGGCAGCATGATTGGCAATGAGGTGCCCCGAACCGAGACAGGCGAATTTGACTGGAGCAAGGCAAGCCTGTACTGGAAACTCATCTGGTGGCTTGATGCTACCATTGGACTGTTCGGGGGTGATGTGCTCAACGCCGATAAGGATGATTAGAGGACATTCAACCGGCAGTGCGAGCCTAAGGTATAGAAGGCAGCAAGGTCCAATAGGGCAACAGCATCAGTGGGCAGCAGAGCCAGGATGTACGAGAGACGAAGAATTTGATCATTGACCACGGCGTAACAACGGTCAGGGCGTCAGGCGTGTTATGAAATGGTACCACTTGGTTTAGTCGCATACTTAATAGACATGGAGGATTGGAAGATCCGCATAATGCTTGTACACTATCAATGAGGAGAAGTCCTCTTGCAAATCTATTGCTGTCTCTCGATGAAGAGAGTATCTGTCAAAAATGCCACATAAACGCCCTTGTACATGATAACCCAACACAATCATAATTCTGTAATTCCTTAATTCCGCAATCCAGCCAGTTAGCCCGGGCTTCTAGCTTCATCGCCGCTCCACGCGGCTGCAGAACTCGCGTCTGTAATAAGTCCTGGTGACCTTGGTCTTTTCGTCATGGAAGCAGGCGATACAGATCGCCCACGATTTTCCTCCTCTTTCTCGATCGCAATACTCTGCTCACAATCTTTATTATGCCCGTTGCCATTCGTTGTCCCCTCTGCTCCGGCATCTGATTCCGCCACAGGCAGAAGCAGTTCAGATATGTTTAGATCATCCTCACCATGTCCTGGAACTTCTGCTCGGCCACCTAGAGAGTCATAGGTCACATCTGTAGGAACCCGGCGAATAGGCTGTGGGGAGAACGGCCTTGCGTTTCGTGGTTTGTTGAAGTCCGTTGAGAAGACGCTGTCGGTGTCACCTCCTCCCCCACCACTGGGCCTCATGTCTGAAGCCAGTGCGGCCAGAGACTGGTAGCGTTCTGAATCCATCAGGAGACTATCGCCTCTAGTGTGACTCCTCGATGGCTCTGACCCTGTATCGGCGAGTATGCTTTTAGGTGGGAGGATAGAAAATAGCTTTGGTGTGTCGCCGCTACCGCCACTGCCCAGGTTTGTGCTGTCTTCCTCTGTTGCGAATAAATCTTGACCCTTCTCTAGGAGGTCGTCCAGACCCCCTCCGCTCCAGCCTTTTCTTGCGAGACTTTCAAATATGTCCACCTCTGCGCGTACAAGGCTGCAGCTTGCGTCAACAATTCTTCCGCTTGTCTCCTGGCTCTCTCTCAATAAAGTTCGTGCATGATCGGCATGTAACGTCGTCAAACCGTCCAGTTTCGTAGTCAAGTCCACTAAATGTGCCCTGAACCGCCCAACGTCTCGTCTTCGTTGTTTGTGTAACTTCATGCCCTCTTTTTCCAATCGCTTGATTTCTTTGCTCTGGGCTTTAATCCTGTATTGGTATGTCTCCTCCTCATCGTCAATAACGGTCTGCCATTTATCCAGGTCATGAAGGAGTGGTACTTCGAAGGAGCGGTATACTGTCTCGGAGAGAATCTGCTGGTGGTTTGCGACGAGATGATGCACCCCAGAGGCGGACATGAGCATATCAGCGGTGCAGGAGCCCTTAGTTGAGAAGCTTGCTGTCATGTTAGTCGATCCAGAAGGCCCAATAGGCTCAGCGCGAGCCTCTTTCAATCTGGCGCATGCTTCGAGTGCCGAACCAAATGTCGAGGCAGCGGTCGATAGCGCAGCAAGAGCGAGACGGTATGACTTTGCGGAGGCAACGAGATCAGAGTAAGCTTGCTGAGAGTTTGCAAGGTCGGCTTTTGTCAGGACGGCATGTGAAGATCGAGGAGGTGGCGGGAGTGGTAGGTTGAATTGAGATAGAGGATTCGCAGTCGATGCAAGAGAATACACAGGCGATCCGGGGACAGGCGGTAGTTGTGACGGTGTCGGTGACACCGGACGCGACGCTTCGGAGGCCATGTTTATTTACTTTGGGTGGAAGATCATCGGTGTAGCTCGGCTTATGGAGATTGCAAATCGGGGACGTTTTAAGGGGACAGACGAAGATGTTTCAACGGGCGATCGAAGGCATAAACAAGGTGCGTCAATGTAGAAGTGTCGGGTATCGAACAAAGTTGTTGATTCCACCAAAGGTTTCGTTCGGTTGGCGAACGTTGGAGAAGACTGTCCGGGATCAAGGGTCTGTCGCTGCAGAGTCCCCCACTCATGGAAGCCTCCAGTGCGCTACTGTAAGCGATAGGGCACTTGGTGGCCCGGCCTTATCATGCACCTCTACGCGGCGGGCATTCTAAGGTGCCCGGGCAGCCAGCGGTGGAGCGCACGTCATTTTGGCGGGTGTCTCGTCCATACGGGGAATTTCATTTTCATTTGGAAGGGCAACTTTTTGTACTGTAGCATCACGAGGTTGCTATGATTAAGATGGGCCACGCGGCATGTGAAGTCAAACATGATTGGTCTTTTCATAGCTTGTGCCAGTATAATGTGATGATAAGTCTCAAATCTCAGATATCCCAATTGTTGATATCATGAATGTCTATTTTCTTCTATTCTTTTGGTTTAGCACTTGAATTCTAACGACTCTATGCGTCTAAGAACCCATTTCCTGACAGTCTAGTTCTTAGGAGGCAGTTGCTTCCTCAAGAATGCCTCGACCTCATCAAGCTCCTCGGGAAGAGCAGAGTGTCCCATGCCACTATACCAAGTCAGTATATGCTTTGCAGAAGATACAATATCAACTTACGGATATGTCTTCCATGAAACGTCGTAGCCAAGTCCCTTGAGCAGATCGGCGCTCAGCTTTCCACGCTCGCAAGGAACAATAGGATCCTCTTCACCGTGGAACATCATGACGGGAGTCTGTCGGTTGGCGTCTGTGGGCTTGACCATGTCGGCAAAGGTCTTGGACAGGAGCAGCCAAGAGGAGAGACCAATGATACCTCCCAACTTGTTTGTGCAGGTGAGACCAGCAAGGAGGGACATAGCACCACCTTGGGAGAAACCGCCGAGAACGATGCGCTCAGGGGAAATTCCAGCGTTGATCTCTTCTTGGATGAGCTCGTGGAAGTACTGCTGGCTGCGCTTGATGCCCTCTGCATCCTCGTTACGGATGAGAGAGTCAACATCTCCACCAAGTTGTTTCTACGCCATGTCAGATCTAGATTCTATCAAATTGGATAGGGTCACTTACAATATCAAACCATCCAGGCATTCTCATTCCCATGTTCTAACCGTGTTAGTCCAACTCAAAATAAGCCTCCTCGGGATGAACTCACCACGCTGATAGGGATTTGAGGCGCATGAGGCAGAATGAACTTGACCTCATCCATCTTCTGCCGGCGACGCCAGTTCTCAACAGCACTTGCCCAGCCATTGCCAGTATCACCAAGACCGTGAACAAAGATGACTGTAGCTGTGTGGCGGGATGCCGCAGGGAAAACGAGCGGGGCAATTCTTCTTGACATATTTGCTTTTGACGTTATATCCGCTTTGGTGCTGCTCAAGAATTGATTCCAGACGACGAGAATCAGTAATGGGAGGACGAGGATGACAAGGTAGCGGATAATGCTTTTGGTAGATGAATCTTCGCCGTGCGTCTGCTTGCGATCGTCGGGCATAGCAAAAGTGGAAGTTTGTCCAATGATCGTAGTGTCAAGACAAGGTGGAGTTTAGCGGTATCTCAAATTTGAAGTGCCGTACAGACTGTGCTGGAACTTACCAGCAAGCCACTTACCCTGCACCTGGGTAAATTTTAGTATAAGAACTATACGCAGGAAAGCCAATCTAGAAGCGCTTTTTGGGGCAGACTTCAATTGTACTGGTCTATCATGAAATGAACTTAGCGGTTTTAGTTGTGATTTTCACCCTCTTATCATAGGCCGGCACACACAAATGGTAGCCATTCAGTGACAAAATGAATAAAGACGTCCTCCAATAGAAACTAAGAGCTCTTGGTTCACCCCCAAGTACAGTATATGACCTCAAAAGCAGATAGTTAATCTACTTTATCAACTAACATGGTAGGTACTCGAAAGCCTTTTTCACCCACTCCCCCGGACAAACCAAAGGAGCAGGAATAGATAGTCGTTGGATTAAAGGGAGGAGTTACGTCAGACATATCGTTTTGATGTGCAAGTCTTCAGGCTGGAGCGTACTGATTTAGCTGCAACTGCCATAGAGTTGAGGAACTTACAACAAGATTGCCTCTGCCAGGGTCATAGGTTGGAATATGAACATCAAGTACCGTTTAAGAATAATTCAATCGAATATGCGGAAAGTGGACTGATTAAAAGGTAAAAGGCTGGTGGCTCAACAGCTGATGTTCAAGCATCGAGTTCGTATACCCCAACCTCCTTCCAATTAGTACAATGGATATAGTACTTACACTACTCATGCGCTCTCCCAAAGATTTACACAATAGATTCCCGTCGAGTTTATCATTCTTAGTTGAACTGACTGGACTCCGTGTAAAGATAATTTCTTGAAACATGAAACATGAACCAGCAAAAGCATAGCGTTTCACCGTTACTGTTATCTGATCATCTTATCATATCGTATCAATTGATACAATCCTCAGACCCTGAAACAGCTGGCACGTTAGGGGTCGGGTGGCTGGTAATGGCACGTGCACACCCAGTAATTGGGGAGTGCATGGCATCTTTAGTGCGTCAGTGGGGTTATTCGAACCCTGTATTTCTCCTCATCGTCACTTTGCATCCCATCCACCTATCTTTTGAGCCAAGTCGCGTTGACAGATTCAAGTTTGAATTTCTGCATCATTTTAATTCATTTTATGCTTGCGTAACGTCATTTTCAAATTTCGTTTATCTTTCATCAGATCGCTTCAATGTCGTCAGAGGAGCTGACTCTCCCTCGTCTCCCCGCTGTTTCTTGGGATGAGCAATCGCAGACTTTCAGCAACAACCCTCGGAAACGCGTCCGCAATGCCGGCAAGCACGCGCCGTCCTCGGGCTTCAACAACTCAAGTGATCCCGCCATATTTTCTAGTGATGATGATCCCGCATTGGACAACTATGTAGAAGGGAGAAGAAAGAAGAGATACATTGGCTCTTGGTTCCAACAGCATCCCACTTCCTCTGATTCGACTTTCAGTGAGATTCACGTTCCCAAGCAGAGGCGCCCATGGACGCGACAGGCAGACAGTGGTGTCTTCTTGGGCAGCGACGGAAATGAGAGCGACGATATGCTAGGACCCGTGCCTGAGAATCCAAAGCCGAGACTGTCCCAGCTTGATCGCGTGGTGCGCCGCGTCTCAAAGGCTGAGCAAGTCGCACGCGACAAGGTTCGCGCATGTCTTGACGCGGGGGAAGAGACAATTGACTTTTGGTCGATGGGACTGGAAGATGTCTCCAATGATACCATCAGTCCTTTGTCGCAGTTTACCTGCATTCCCATTGTCACTAAGGATGTCGCCTTTGAACAAAAGGACCCGGAGCTCAAGATCTACATGGCCCAGAACCGGCTAACACGGGTTCCTGGTGCCATCTTCGACTTGACATATCTCACCATCCTCAGTCTCCGCCACAACAAACTCACCGAACTGCCTCCAGGCATCGGTAAACTCCAACACCTTAAAGAGCTCAATGTGTCACAGAACCGTTTGAGACACTTACCTGTCGAGTTGCTGGACCTGTTCGCATCAAATAGCAAGCTTGACACACTTGTTCTTCATCCCAACCCTTTCTGGCAACCAAACCAAACTCTGGAAGAGACCGAGGGAAAATCCGACAATGTGCTCTTCTCCTATACAGAATCAGAATTATCATCCGTACCACACTTGGTCAGTCGAGTACTGGGTCGGTCTCCTGTAGAGCTCTCGGATACCGCGGGACGGGTCATTTCAGACTTTAAGTTCCCAACAGACCACAGAAGACTTATTCTGCCAGTTGACGAGGGTGAACCCGAGTTTTCACCGTCATCCTCCGTCTCATCCATGACAGAGTCGCAACGGCTTGAAGGAGCAAGTCGTGTGCCGAGTCTTCTCGAGACTGCCCTTAGAGCCTGCTACTCCAGTACTCAGCTCTCGGAGATGCCATTCTATATCCCAGAAGGCCTAAACCACCTAAGGAGGCTTCTGGAGCGAGCACAGCAACAAAAGGAAGCCGGTGGATTGACTTGTTCGCGTTGTCGGAAATTGATGGTTATTCCTACTGCCGAATGGGTTGAGTGGCGAGAAGTTCGAACCTGTAAGAAGGTCAGCCACGAGAACTCGTTTGCCCTGCGGGTGACACCGCTAAGTACGGCAGAGGGTGAAAGGACAGTGCCATTCATCCATCGGGGATGCTCATGGCGATGTGGGCCAGAAGAATTGGACAAGAGCAGCTGGGGTTTGCCAAAAGGAAATCTTGTTCCTTTTGTAGAAGAGAAAAATTAACAGGCATGATGGAACGGCGTTTTATATAGTAAAAGTAGATTGATGAGCGCATGAATGATACCTTGCATTATCTTTTTCTCGCAATTAATTGTTTCTGTGTAATTGAGACACCATGACTAAGGTATAGATGGCAAATGAATTGTCTCAGAGGACACTCAAATAGTTCATGTCGCGTTTTGTCACTTACACGATCGATTACTCGACTCTATTCCCTGTCATCGATCCTATCAGACAAGCATAACCGCATGCTTTAGCATCCCTGTTAGACGGCAGAGCTACCTTGGCATCGTAATAATCAGAGGCCTGGCTATTAATAGCACAGGAAGAAGTTATTTAGATGGTGTAATATGACTTATATCAGATATGTCATTTCCGTACTTAACTCAGATGTCGTATTCCATGCTACCTTTTGACTTGACATTCAAGAATGGCACTTTTGATAGGCAGTCAGTTAGAGTATAGTCCTATGAGCGGAAGTCTATGTATGTACGCATAGCTAGGTTGTCAACATGTTTCCTGATGCTCAATACAGAGTTCCATGGTGTCGGCTTATGTTGATATGAGGACAGTGCGGTGGCAGATGCATATGTTCCGTGGGTTATGATAGCTTGATGGTGAGAAAAGAGCATGTTGCTCCCATCAGAACCATGCAGTCTTTCCCTGCTACCTCGCTTCTTAAGAGCATTATATCCGTTTCTTCTTCATCACATTCAGTGGGTGACCTCGCAGATATGTGCTTGGTGATCTAACTTCTTATTCATGTGCCTCCTGCGCCTGCACCCTTCGAAGATTGTCCGTGACTACACTTTTCGTCATGGGCGAGTCTGAATAGGAATGGCAGTATATCATCAGGTTGTTGTCATATATACTCGCCTTCCTCAATCGCCCGTCGCGAATATGTACGTATCGTTCCCCGGTGGTACGTGTCCCGGAGACGAGCAGTGATCGTACGGACTCCGGCAAAATTTCCGGTCCTCACTCATGGTAGATTTGTATAGATAACCCTCAGACCTGTGCCAGCCGTAGAAAGTATATCGAGGCCCTTCAGAACGTCCACGCAAGTGGCTGGACATTACATCCTGGGTAGAGCATGCAAGTGACCAACTTTCTCAGAGACACAAGTATTCCCATTCGATATTTAATCCCAGTCATCATCATCACTGTCGACGTTTCGTGATTTTCCAGCAGTTCCTGTCTTGATAGTCTTGCCTGCCAATCGGTCCTCAGCAGCATCCTCAGCAGCTTGCCTCCTCTTGACAATGCGCATATCAGAATCGGGGACAGCACCAACCTCAACTAGGAGGTTGTCAATCTGTTGCATACCCGTTCGCACACCTCCAATGGTTGCCAGTGTAACAATCTGCTTGACGATATCCCCCTTATTGTAAACGAGAATGGTCGGGCAGTTGCGGTCGGGGTAGTTCTCGATGGCTTGGCTCGCTCGGATTTCGCAAAACTTGATCTCACCATATTCCCTGGCGGCTTGTCTCCATAGCTCAGTCAAGACTCGGGACTCGACGTTTGTGCCCATGGCAGATGTTAGGTTGACAAAGACCGGTCCGCTTTGTGATGCGTCTGTGACTTCGCGCTGGTATTCGGGTTTTGAAAGCGGGTAAACGGTTCCATGAAGAGCTTTCTTCTGTAGACTGTTCAACTCGGCCATGCGCTTTTGGCGGTATTGTTCCAAGAAAGCTTCATCTTCTTCGTCTTCCAACTCGTCCAGCTCATCGAGGTCCTTGCCTTCCAATCGGTTCTCATGCGCTAGTCTTCGTCCTTCCAGGATAGCCTCCTCAATCATAGGAGTTGGGCTCGGGGGCTTCTCCGGGATAACTCCATGTTTTCGAAGAATATCATTCCTATGGCGGGGTTAGAGCTAGCTCAGGGTCATTGGAGGGGTAGCAAGAACTGACCATTCTGTATCTGCGTTTGGGTCGTCAATTGGAACATTGATGCGTTGTTCCATAGGATTAGACATTTTGGAGAGTTTGGGAGGGTTGAAGCAACTACTTCAATGGGCGTTTTCCTCGTTCAATATGTATGTGTTGCTTAAAGTGGCAGCCTATAAACTGACGCAACTCTACATAGGGGACCAGGCAGAGCTCAAACCGTTTGCATAACTCGCATAAACCCCACCAAGCACATCTAGCGTGCACAAGCTCCGTCGGCGCTATGTTACACCGACATCGAGCCACCGCATCTTTCCTTCCGAAAGTTCTCATCACGTGTGTGGGTTCTACAACCCTAGAACACTAGCACGCTTTCGGCCACAGAAACCGCCCCAGAGGCAAGAACGAGTCGTCCCCCTCAGAGCCACCGAACTTTTCCTCGCTTACCTCCTCCCACCCACCTTGCGAGCCTCAAATCTGTTGCCGGATTTCGTCAAGCTTTCCCATTCTCGCAAGTCACCGACAAGAAATTTTCGAGAAAATCAGACAAGATGGTAAGCGACTGCCTTTTTCTGATGCCTTTTACGATGGATCGATTACGAGCGATGGGTGGACAACGACTGCGTGTGTGAAAAGAGGCGGAATCATCGACTCGAAGAATCTTGCTGCCCGTGGCAAAAGTTACAAATTGACGGAACTCGACTTGGACGACAGGATGGATGATGGATGGGACACGCAAAGCATACAGACATGATGATGAAACATGTTGGCTAATACTCCGCCTTTCAGGTTCTCGCCGTTGATCTTCTGAACCCTTCCCCGGCCGCCGAGGCTAAGAAGCACAAGCTCAAGGTACGATATCACTCGGACAAAATTTTATCATCACGACATTCGATCTAACATGACCACCAGACCCTCGTGCCCGCCCCTCGATCCTTCTTCATGGACGTCAAGTGCCCCGGTTGCTTCACCATCACCACCGTCTTCTCTCACGCCCAGACCGTTGTCATCTGCCAGGGATGCACCACTGTCCTCTGCCAGCCTACCGGTGGTAAGGCTCGTCTTACTGAGGGCTGCTCTTTCCGAAGGAAGTAAACGCCTCGGGGCGATTTATTTCCTTGGGCACTCATGACTCTTACGGTTCATCTCATGGTGGCCATCTCGGATCTGCAAAACACAACATCGACATGGACGGATAGAACAGCCGACGTTGCGAACCTTTACCAAAAACATCTTTGCAGATAGAAGATGGAACACCCAGAATAGGGGCGTTTGGGGTCTCCGGATATCTTGCATGGCACATCATTTCTCTTTTGTTTTTCCGTTACGCGCCTTGTACCAAAGAGTCGTCTGGAGGCAGGAAGGAAAAAAAAAGCACTGCATGGGTGGAAAGCTGAGAAAGCCTTCACACGAGTGTCCGGCTGGTCTCAATGGGCTGGCTGGACATGAGGACGTGGAACCGTTTCTTGATGATCGCTTCATACCCGAGTGCAGTGGGTAGCGGAGGATGGTCACTGTGCTTTTGCGAAATTCACAATGGTTTCCACATCACTTTCTTGTTGACGTGAATGCTTCTAGTCGATGATTGCGTTGTGTTGCTGTCGTGACTGTCGTAGAGCACACTCCCGTGCTGCGTATTAACATGAAGCCTTGATGCTTCACCTGCTACCACTCCTCGCCATCTAGATACCTCGCTGTGGCCATTGCCATCGAGCTGAGAAGGCTTAGCTACAAAAGGTGTTGAAAGGCGTCATCGATAGTTTTTCTCGACCCCTCAGTCGATCGCCATGCCTAGCTGCTGACTTGCCGGATGACTCGACCCGGAGATGGTCGTCCGCTCACCAAACGCCTGAGGCACTGATCCTAAGAAGGTTCTAAAGTTAGGTATTTCCTAACGAACCTGGGGAACCAATTACCCCACGAAACGTCGATGGAATCCGCATTCCGCCTTAAACCCAACACATTGTAGTTTTATTTTATAGTTGATAATGATTGGGCAGGTAGATGATCCTCTCTCGAATTTGATCTTCAACTTGACCAATCATTGTTACTTGAGATTATGGTAGCAACATCACAGTTTTCGGTCGTATCAAAGTTTAAAACTGCTCCTCATCGTGAATAGATACATGTTGTCTTGTGCTGTAAGCCCACCGTTGCTCGTGAGAAGCTCATGTGACGACTTTCCCAATATATTCCTTCCAATACGAGGCAAAATCTCATGTGGACCCAGGCTCCTGCCAAGCAAATAAAATTTGTTATTGTAGATCATGAAAGCGCCAAAATTTGCCCGTTGCATTATTCCTCGCCACCGCCTTGGTCTTCAGTGCAGCCGAGACTCT
Organism: Fusarium cf. aywerte; assembly: GCA_011034095.1. Lineage (NCBI taxonomy): Eukaryota > Fungi > Ascomycota > Sordariomycetes > Hypocreales > Nectriaceae > Fusarium > Fusarium cf. aywerte. Next base: position 721,704 of record WETZ01000016.1, read on the forward strand.
CCTCCTTGCTGATCAGATAGATGCAGCTTATCAGATGAGTCAGCAGACCACTAGACGACCGCTCAATTCATCACTTTACGCGAGAGGAGCGCGGCGGGATCACGCTCAGACGCGGGAAGCCGGTACCCACAATGAGAAACTCTTGTTAGTTGATTGGCCAGTCTATGTCACTTTGGGGATCGTCCCTGTCTTTGGCTTTTTGGGGTCTTTTTAAAGCAGAGCAGGGGCAGTTCACCTCTTGACCCTGTTCAATTTCCTCACCCCTGGCAACAAGGCTCTTCAACTTGTTTCATACAACCAAGTCTCCCCTCCCCTCTTTGCTTTGTTCCTTTTTGAACCCTTGACATCTCTCCTCGATTTAGACGTCATTTGCTTCTACAGAGACTCGCTCCTCTTTCAAATTTGTCCTTAGACACTCTCCACTCTACAACTTCTTGAACTTTGTTTCTGTGCCACAACTTCTTGTGTCACAGTCGTTGCTCACTCTACAACCACCACTACTTCAACGTCATTGCATCGCAGCGCCTTCCATTGGTCGTTGATTCTTTCTAAATCGAACGACTAGCACCAACTTGTACTCAAGTCTTTTTGAACCCTGTTATTATGTCGACCCCTCGTACCAAGCGCCAATTCGCTGGTGCCTCAGCCGATCCTTCTCAGCGACAAATCACCTCATTCTTCAGTGCCAGATCCTCAGACGAGTCTGTTGTTTCCGTGGCGGAGAAGCCCCTCCAGCCTGTCCTCCCTTCCAACGTTCAGGCAAACCTCCTCAGTGTCGGCATGCGAGTCCGCAAGTCCGTTCCCGAAGGATACAAGACAGCCGGCACCAGTGCTTTTAAGCTGTGGACAGACAATGCTCCAGTAAACACCACAAACATCACCGCACGAGCCCCCAGCAAGGGTGCCTCTCGAGAGCTTCTTCCTTTCTGCGGAATCAACAGAGTGGGCGGTCTTGATACTCAACCTGACTTCGAACGAGAAGATGAAGTCCCGGATATCGATGCCATTCCCGAACTTACTATGTCGCAAGAAAGTGCTGAATCGTATGACGGATCTCGCAAGCGAATCTTTGACGAAGAGGAAGATCAGCTGGTTGAAGACCGCGTCATGGATGTCCAGAGCAACTCCCGAGTTATGGCTATTCCTGTGTCTCGAAAGGGTGCCGGCCTAAGAGGTTTTGTCCCAGAGAATCGAAACTCTGGTTCCGACTTTGAAGAGGCCGATTTCCTTGTCAACCCCGAGATGGACATGGCCAACTAAACCAACACTTCTTACGACAGGCTCCGGTCGAGCCTTTTGCACATTATCATGTTCACTGTGTGCTATGTTTTGGGTTTTGCAACATTGGGTCGGCGTTTAGGTATATACAATGCTCCAGAGCGGTTATAGTTTTATGGGATGTCAAAAAGACACACAGAGGTTTACTGTATGCCATACGGAATTAAACAAAAAGGTCGCAAGCAGACCTACAACTATTATTGAGTGTCCTCCAACTTACATGCCCACGAATGGCTCGCGAAACTCGAGCAAATCTCTCTGTCCATAAAACTCACCAGCTACCGTCAAAATCATGTTGAGAGTAGCACGTAGATTCGCTCGTAATCGCTGCTTAGCAGCTTCCTTTTCCGCATCTTCGTCATTGTCTGCAGTCGCCTCGTTCTTGAGTTGGGCGAGCAATCGTTCTTTTGCTGCTTGAAGGTTCTCCTGAGACTCTGGGGCAGCGACCTCACCTTCTTCGGCGTCTGAATCGGATGCGATGTCCATAGCCACGTCTTCGTCTTCGTCTATCTCACCTTCTTCTGCATCAGGCTTTGGTGGGGATATCGCCGCAGGCTCTGTTGCCTTTGGTATCTGTTCACCTTCCTGTTCAGTCTCCGGTGGTGTCGAATCCTCTTCGTCCTCCTCGGCGCTGACGGCACCTTCAACCTCCAAGTCTTCCGGGTCGGCCATAACATCTTCGTCGCTGCTGCTTCTATCGACAGCTTCGTGTGTGCCTAGTCCCCCTTCTGCCAACTCTTCTCTCAGCGCCGCCATTTCTGCTAAGCTTCGGCCCAAGAGTACAGCTCTTCGTCCCAGGTCCCGAATCCAGCCAATCTCGGCGTAGTTGAGTTCGCCTTTTTCTGGTAGTCGCGCAAGTAATGCCCAGATCCAGCGACTCGTACGTTCTGGAAGTGTATATCCGCGACGAAGAAACTTGCCGCCTAGCATAATTCGCAGTATTCGCAGCGTGGTGTCTTTGGACATATGGGCGACCTGAAGTGGGTGCGGATCGGTGTCGCGCAGGAGTCGCGACCAGGTGGCTATGACAGAGGATTGGTTATCAGAAGGGGCTTCGGTCTTGAGTTGAGCTTTCGCGAGACGGGAACGTGCATTCTGCGGAGGGTCGGCGTGGAGGATAGTTCGTAGATGGAGGTACTGGTCCATAACGGATGTAAAGTAGGCTTCGTGTATAGCCACTTCTTTATCGTAGTCGTCTTCGTCTTCTGGATATTCTCCTTCTTCGTAGTCTCCCTCCTCGTTCGTGTGGTCGGGCATTGCCATATACGCGCCGTCTTCGTACCAGCCTCGAGAATCGCCGACGCCATCGTTGTATATACTCCTATCGATAGGTCCCTCTTCGTCTTGATCGTCGCCTCGAAGTTCAGCAGGTAGCTGGGGCCCAATCTGGACTTTAGGCGCAACGAGTAAATGAGGGATTCCGGCAGCTTGTTGTCTATTATACTCACCATATCAGCATTCGTGCTCTGCAATGTCGCGATCTTCAGCAATGACAATAGGGGTACTAGGGACACAGATCACCTTACCGAACTGAATTTAGATATGCCATAGCGTCTGAATCGTCCTCGAAATCAGACTCTTCGCCTGCAGGAATCGTGGTTGCATGCTCGCTATCTGCAAAGACATATTTCTGACCCCAAGTCGGGTCGATGCCAGAGTTTTGGTGCTGTCGCGCTTTGCCGCCCTGTTTCTTAGATCGCTTTGGTTTAGGCTTGGAAACATCGCCTTCTTCGACATCCTCGAATTCTCTCTTGGTCGCCATTTTTGATTTCGTGTGATTGTTTTGTCGAGCTTGCGACGCTCCGAACGGATGGATGAGATCAAAGACCCTTGGTTGCCTATTGTTTTCTTATCGATAAGCCAGACCAAGCTGTAGCTTATCCCCACCCTCATCACCTCGAAATTATAGCACTTCTCATGATCATAAAATCATGATGAGCGCGGCTCTTGTGCGACAATCGGCCTCGAGAACGCCTCGATACTGCACAAAGGCTCACTCGATTTCTTTTTGTGCACGAACCGCTGCGCAATGGCGCTTACATAGCAGCTATAACCACTTCGTTGGTCGAAGTATGGACTCACTCATCTCTATACCCGGCTTTCACTAACACACATAGCCAAACTGGTTGATGCAGACCCAAATGCCGATTTTGTTCCTTTCATGTGTACGGATGTGAAGCCTTTCACACTTGCTGTCAAGGACAACATCGCAACCTCCGAGTTCCCAACACAATGCGCCTCACATATCCTTTCTGCTCATCCTTCACCTTTCGAAGCTACCGTCGTCCGTCAACTACGGAAACGTGGTGCGACTGTTGTTGGAAAGACTAACATGGATGAGTTTGGTATGGGATCTCACTCAACGAATTCGATTCATGGTTCAGTAAAGAACCCGTTAGTCAAAGACGACGATGTATCAGCTGGTGGAAGCTCCGGTGGGAGTGCCGTTGCCGTTCGATTGGGAGATGCCGAAGTCGCACTGGGAACAGATACTGGCGGTTCCATTCGACTACCAGCTGCTTATACAGGAATAGTTGGGTACAAGCCTAGCTATGGCATGATCTCTCGATTCGGCGTAGTTCCATATGCAAACTCCTTGGATACAGTTGGCTTCATGGCCAAGGACGCCAAACCCATACATGATCTCGTGTTCAAGTCTGGTATGCATGAGGAGCATGATTCCCAGGATCCAACATCACTACCTGTCGCATCGCGAAAACGGTGCGCTGAAACAACACCATCAAGCCTTCCCGACCTTTCGAGGCTAAATATTGGCATTCCTCTCGAGTACAATATCGACGAGCTCGATCCTTCTATTCGCGCCGCTTGGATATTTGCTGCCTCAGCACTTGAGGCCCAGGGTGCGACGCTGGTACCCATCTCATTACCATCTACCAAAGAAGCTCTTTGCGCCTATTACGTTCTTGCCCCTGCGGAAGCCTCGTCAAACCTTGCCAAGTACGACGGCGTGCGTTACGGAAAACGTGGTGAAGGTAGCGATGCAGTTGGTGAGACTCTCTACTCTAATACCCGTGGTGAAGGTTTCGGGGAAGAAGTCAGGCGACGAATCCTCCTCGGCACATATAGTCTCAGTTCCGAGGCCATAGACAATTACTTCATCCAGGCTCAAAAAGTTCGACGAATGGTGCAACAGGACTTCGACCGTGTCTTCCGACTTGACAACCCTATCTACGAGCCTGCGCAGTTTGATCTTAGCGATATGGCTGAGGCCACCGGTATGGAAGACAAGACCGGTCCCGTCCAAGTTGACTTCATCCTATGCCCTACAGCACCAACATTTCCTCCGAGATTGGAAGAGATTAAGGGGCAAAGTAGTGTGGATGTATACATGAACGATGTGTTCACAGTTCCCGCAAGTCTAGCAGGTTTACCAGCTGTGAGTGTTCCGGCTAAGGTGGAGGGAAGCCAGTTCCCGGCAGGACTACAGGTCATTGGACAATACTGGGATGATCAAAGAGTACTTCAACTGGCAGAGAAGCTAAAGTCCATGGCTGTATGAGTATTCGGTAGAGTTTAACAAGCGATGATTTTACGATATTAGTGTATATTAAAGTAGACGAATGACAAAAAGTATCCTGGGTTTTGCAAATGTGTAGTCCTTCTCATGTGTTATTGAAATCCCTGGCTTCAAGTGTCCATCATTTAGCACTTGCTACGGACAACTTGCTTCTGCCCCTATAGTTCCTAGAAGCTTCACCCTTCAGTTCATGGTATAGTCATAGATCGTAAATATGCTGTGATGTTTATTATTTTAAGGATACTTCCTCTGTCCTTTGAGTCTGACGCTAAATATACTCTATGTAGTTGGTTGAAGCAACCCTTTAACTCCAGCCATTCCTTCTGCCTCTTTTTCCAGCCCTATACGACAGGGCTGCAGCGAGTTTCCTGACGGTACCGAAAGTCTTCGACTCAAGCCGTCTTACAGTAAATCGCCACCCTTTAGGTACTTATCGTCCAATTGTATGATTTTTGCTAGGATGGGCAGCGTGTGACCCAGTTGCAGTATCCGGACTGCCGAGGTTTGGGGCATGAGGATGACGTTGTTGAACGCTGGTATAAGAGGTCCGCCAGGCGTCATATGACTAAAGCTCTTGAATTAGTGTGCTTTATACGAGTGGTCGAGTTAAGGCGAACGACTTCGGCTGCGACTTCGACTGTGGCTCCGACTTTGGCTTTGGCTCCGGCTTTGACTTCTCCGTCTCTCATCCCGGTCAACTTCCATTACATCTCGGTCTGAGATCTCCCCAGACTCTTCCCTCGTCCCATTCTCTTTCTCTGCCTCGTCTTCTTCTTCTAGAAGATCTTCAAGGTCACCAAGAGGGCTGACTCTCGGCTCCAGTATCTCGAGGTCCTCGAGAACCTCTCGTTTGGGCATCTTCCACAGACTTGTACCACACACACGCTCTTTTGTCAAGAGTTCGTCCACAAATTCATCCATGTATGACAATTTGACACCTTCCCTTCCCCGTCGTCTTAACTTGCGCCTATCCTCAAGAAATGGTTCCAGCATCTCGTATACGTCCTTCGCTTGTCGTGTGAGTCGAAAGTAAAAGCACGCAAGTGCGCGCAGGTATTTGAAGGCTTCACCGCCGAATTTTAGATATTCCAGTAGTACCGCATCGCTAGGTGAGAGCTCGAGAAGCTTAAAGGCGAGGCATAGAAATGGGCTGGGCACTTGCGTAGTACCATAGGTACCGCCGATGAACTTGACATCCTCGACAACGCGATCGACAATATCGGCTTCGTTGCACGCAAAACATTGCATTTTGTAGTATATCGAGTCGACGATGCGATCCCTGACGGCCTTTTCCATGATAGTCGCGGGGTTGAGGCCGTTTGGCGCGACCGAGACATTAGAGCCGCGCTCATCGAGGAAGCGCCGCGCATCGGCGTGAACTGTGTCTTTATCTCTGCTCATTTTTTGTGATCGTTACCGAAGGAGTAGTCGATTGTCGAAGTTGGTGATGGTGGGGAGCTTGCGTGAAGCTTGGATGGGAAAGTGTAGAAAGCATGAATACGATAAGCTGATAAGGCGCGTTGCTGTGTCAACAGTGTAAATAATGGGCTTCCAACAGTCAAAGATGACGACAACCGAGCTTGAAACTACCTACCTATATTCTAAATCGTCTAACTGTGTTAACTTGCCATTTCTGCTCATCACTAGGCCAATAGTTAATCATCTTCATCATTCGTCATGGCCCGGGTGCTTCTCACTTCAGGTCAGGTGCAAGTCATCGCATCTTGTTTCGTTGGTAAGAGATAACCTCACCGCTATCCACATTCCAGATGATCACATACTAATAAGACATTCAACTATCAGTGGTGGCCTGTACATTCGCGCTTTTTATTAGTGGCTATATCATTCAACAACGAACTCTCACCCAGCTTCGCTCAGCAATCAAACCGCGCGTCGATACACGCCCATCGCCAAAGATTTACCTCCCTGAGAAGTTCAAGGTGCGGACCAAGGAGCTTGAGGATGGTCGTGTCATCGACATAGATACAGAAGCCGACATAGAAGTGCGACGACAACGTCTGTTGGTGGAGATCAAGCAATCGAAGCCTAATGTGGACGTGGAGGGAAATGCTGCATTGGAGAGAAACATCGAGATTATCAAGCAGCTGCAGGCCAAGGTGGTGGATAAGATGTCAACACCTGAGGGGCATGTCGAAGCGCCGGTCGCGAACCACAAGCCTGTCAGTAAGGCCACGAGGAGGAAGATGATCAAGCAGGAGCTTCAGAAGTCAGCGCAGGCTGAGGATGGACTTTACTATCAACGCAGGGTGTGGTAAGCTGTCTGGGTTGCTGTTTAGGCGTTTTGCATGTGCATATGGTAATGACAATGGGATATGTAACGGGATATGATTTAGGGATAGATTGGAACGGTATCTTGGCTATTCTGGAATTGGATATGATTTGGGTCACCTACTCTCACTTCAATCACTGTAGCACTTCTCATATGAGATTATTCTCAGTCGGAGCGCATCCTCTACAACCTAAGCCGCGCCTGGTGACCAGCCGCATTGATGAAGGCCTGAACATGTTCAAACGAATCTGGCAATATTTCGTCACGTTCTCGGATATACAGCTCCTTCTAGACAGCCTTGAGATGGTATATATCACTTCAAGTCCTTGTAAAGGACCTTGACGTTGAACCATCCATGAGTTGCCTCTGCTAATCAGCTAATCATCGCAGCGACAGTGCCAGTGCTGGCAAAATATTTCTTCTTTTGTGGCAGCCATCCTCGGACAGCATTGCGCAGTCCAAATGACTGCAACGGCGGGATCTTGCAAATAACATTTAACAGAAGAGCCTGTCATGTAGTGGGGTTCGTTGACCACAGCATATGACAACTTCTTCCTGCCCATCCTCGTCGAGAAGGGTCGAAAGCTGATCAAAGTCTGGTAGTAATACCTAGTATGCAGAGGCTCCGTTTTTTCGACAGCTTACGGCTACTTACCATGTTCATATCTATTGTGAAGCAGCAGTAATACTCGATTCAGACATAGTTTAGATATAGAACATGGTGCCATGCTCGGCAACTCAAACATTCTTGTGAAAGCTGTGTTGTGCAACATAACACTAAGCCGACAATAGCACATGGCCTTTTTGTTGTGTCCAAAGTCAATGCGGACGCTCAAACTCATATTTTTCATATAATTAAACGATGCCGTTGAACCGCACTCATCAAATCTCCGAATTGTTGGACTAAGACTAGAAAGTTTAATGTTCAAGGGCGTGGCTAGTTTGCTTCCTCAAGCCTGGACCTTGTTTATTGTGACAAAGTTATCAACTCCGCTGTCTCCAGTCAGTCATCAACTAGAAGCATAATGGAACAGAATTCGAAAAATTCTCGAAGCCCGCGGAAACGTTGCATGTTTAGGACAAGAAGCACGGGCTGGTTTGCTTAATATCAGGCCCCATGAAGTCCCTTCACGGGGCGGTTACTAGAGCCCAACCCGGCCTCGGAGTATCACTAAGTTCCCCAGGATATGCCGGACAAGATTCAGGGACCATTTCCACGATGGAGTCGTCCTATTTCCAAGACATGGATTGGGCTGCTTTCAAGAGCTCGGACACTTGTACACGTCGTTTGGCGTGGTACAAGACGGTACATGAAGACAATTGAACCCTTAGTTTGTCAAATATGAGGCTGGAAACAGATTATTGTTGTAGCTAGTGGCAAATGAAAAGAGGTCTGTGTTGGTCCAAAGGCCCGAGGTTGGCGTTGACTGCGATGAAGTTGGACACAAACGGTTCTGCCGATGGTGGAGCATTGATTGGAATGGACCCTGAATTTACCCAAACAGTCGGAAATCTCCAGACTCAGTTGGTCGTCCCATCTTTGTTCGGTCCGGGAAAAAAGTAAAAGCGCACAAACCAGGCCCGGCCAGCCATGAAGCGGCGGAATTGAAGTGGGGCTCATGATGATGGGGTCAGTTCATTTGCATCTCGAACCAAACTACCTAGCCATTGATTGACCTTCAATCAAACCAAACTTCTTCCTTTGGTCAATTCTTTGATTCCCTTTATCCACACTTCGCTCAGACCGGACGGCACTAGACGTGAATCCATTTTGCTGTGGACACGACACATACCATCTCCACAACCGCCACCACTGCCGAAATCTTTCTCTGTCGGGAAGTTCATCAACAACCATTCAAAGCTTCGCCTCTACTTGACCGATTCTTGCTCGACCCCCGAGTGGCACACGGAGCTTCCGAATCTCTCCTCCGAACCCGTTAGCCCTACAGACTGACGACTGATCCACGATGCCGGCGTTTCAGAGCAAAAAGTTCCGGTCCGCGGCCGACATGAACACCATCGGCATGCGGTACCGCACCCTCATGAACAAGCATCCCTTTCTCATGTTTGGCCTGCCCTTCATCAGCGTCATCGTTGCCGGCTCCTTCGTCCTCACCCCGGCCACTGCCGTCCGCTATGAACGCTACGACCGCAAGGTCCGCCAGATGACCAAGGACGAGGAGCTCAACGTGCGCCGCTCTGCAAGGAAGGTTGACATGAAAGAGGAATACTACGTACGTCTTGCCTCGTTCGGAATGGGGTTAAGAATGCTGTTTGCGGATTGGGAGGCTAATATTTTGGTTACAGAGACTTGCTGGCAAGGACCTTGATGACTGGGAGCAGAAGCGCGTGAAGCGACTTCCTGGTGAGAATGATGGCTTGCTGTAAATGATGCTATACTGGCTCCCTTGCTTTAAGTGTACGAGAATACATCACGATCTCGAAGCAATCATCGATGCCGTTAGAATCGATCCCCTGTGAGGGTTGCAAAATCCTATGATAACGACCATGTCGACGTCATCACTGACATACATCACAAAGTTGCAACTGTTGAAACAAAACGGAAGCAAGGGTCGCCAAGGAGGGCTGTGTTCCATGTGTGAATGGCATCAAAGGCGTTTGGGTGTTTTGGAGATGAGCGCGCGGTCTTTTTGTGTCTCTCATACCATACCGCCTTTCTTCAAGTACAGTACACGCAGTGTCGATCGTTCCAATCGGAAAGAGCGGAAGAGTGATGGTTTGAGGCTGCAGGGACGAGCCGCAACGTCAATGTTTGACCCGGTCGAGCGGTCAAGGGCATTTCAGAGACAGTTGTCGAGATGGGGATCGAAGCTCAAGTGATGACATCTGACGGTAGAGTGACCGAATATCGATGAGTCTATGGAAATTCGATCTTGATTCTAGGCTGTTGAAGGGCGAGATGTTTCACAGATTATGAAACAGATGGACGTTGGGAAACGGGAAGGCTGACTGCGTCGAGCAAGAAACTCGAAACTCCAATAAGGCGCATCTCTATCTAAGACTTGCAAATATATCTCAGTCGTGGAGTGCGGCAAATGGCGCACTGCGGTAACTAGTAGGTGTAATCCGTCTACCCTACTGCACCACGCACTTGAAGACCGACGTTTGATTCATTCAGATTCGATAGTACCAAGGCACAATGCATTCTTACTTGGCCGATGACCAACAATGAATTACTGCAGGACCAAGTTAACTTTCTCCCTTGCGTCGGGTCACGTTGGCACAAAGCCCCTGCATTTCGCAATTTCCGTGTCCATTACGCTTTGTCCTTTTGACAAGGCTTAGTCTGACTATCATTGTGAGTACGTGCAGTAGGAACAAATACGTACATGCATTTCTGATTACTATCATGGCATTTTACATTGCATGGTTGTATGTATCTCAATCGCGATGGATCATCACCTCAACTGACACAACATGGTATCTCCATCGTCGATCCGGACAATGCTACAAGACCGAGATGAAGTCTCCTCACAGTCTAACATCCCAACGAGTGGCTGTAGTGGCTGTCGAGGCATCGGATTGGCTGAGAAGTCAAGATATCACAGCAACGAGCCAAGACTAGTGATACTAGAGCAGACTAAAAAGACACGCCAGAAGGGCAAGCTATTGAACGGGACGACGCGTAGTCTGGTAATCATGAAATAAAGATGAAAATGGCGGTGGTTTTAGCTCACGATAATAGAGAGCAGCCAAGGTAGCGCAGCTGGGCAGGGGCCAGGGCGCCACGCCAGCCCCCGCGTTGGGCTGATCGTCGTAGTCATCGATTGGATGACGGACTGAGAGGCTTCAATTGAACATGAACCTTGAAGACATCCGAGACATTTGGCATTAAGTTGGTGATCGTCAGGAGGTTCTCGCATATGCATATGAGCAATGATGATTCAATTGTGTTGTAAAGGTGATGATACCGTTCTAGGAGAAGGTGGCCGACTCTTTGATGTATCCTCCCACCCACCGGGCATGATGATTCTGACGATGAGCGGAGGAGGGACCGGGTTCTAGTTAAAGATGGTCGGTCGTTGGTTCAAGAAGAGACTTGCAGAAGAGAAGAGGGGTTACGGCCAATAACGATTCAACGGATGGATGAATGTCAATGAGGGCACGTACAGTATTATTTCAGGTAATAATGGGCAGTGGGAGGCGATGATGATCACGACTATCATTCAGGTCTAAAAAGATGGTGTTGAGCCCGTTGTAGATAGAAATGCAAGGTACTGATTGTACCTGCAGGTATCCATCCATTACCAAGATAAAAAAAATCATGTTGGTTATGTGTTTCTCCGTGTCCGTACGTAAAAGGAACGTACGATAGTTTCCGTCATCCGAGCTGCCGAACAAGGCGCAGTCGTTTTAATTGATGAATGACAAGAACAACTACATACCTAATTGCGACGAGTTTCCCGTCCGCCCAGATCACGTCCCATTGTTGTAGGGTAGCACCCGGGCTGGGTTCTTCGAGTTTACTTTGTGATGTTCAGACGAGAACTCGCTTGTGAGTGGCTCAATCGAATATTTCTTGGAAGAGTTTACCAGGGCCCCTGTCTGTAGGTCATCTGGCTTAACCAATGCCAAGCCCAGCCAAGCCATGTCCTGCCAACTCGGCAATCAATTAACTTTTCTCATTGTGAGTTGTGAGCTGAATAATAATCCGTGTTTGCGAAAAATGCAACGTTGGTTGGGTTCGTCCCAACAAATGGGGATCCAATTAAAGCTTACAGGCGCCTCAATATGTAGGTAGCAAACAACGGCCGTTTCTCTGGAATACGGGAACTAAGATATTATTGATTGCCCGCTTACAACATACGGTACGGGCGCTGTGTGATTTCTAGGGTCTAGAACTCATTCTCAAGGATGACCGTGGTGTCGGTAACATTTGCAATCAATTAGTTGCATGCATGACCCTATAGCAGGATATTATTGGAAAACCCAGGTACGGAGACTGTAACACCGCAGGCAGGCCAGGTAAGGAAGCTGCAGAAACCAAGGCAAAGGGTCAATAGAAACGAGTATTATTATTATGTGGAGGTTTAAACTTCTTTTTTTGTTTCCGTCCCAATTAATCATGCATTTATGGCGTTACCCTGGAATCGGTAATTGAATCGTCACTTTTTCAACATCGTCACCAAATTTAGATAGCAGTACAAGTTTTTTCTTTTTCTTCTTTTTCCCTGTTGCAGGTTTCTGGGGGGAGATTTGAGTCTAACAACCAGGTTTATGGGTCGTCACAAGACGAGATCAAACCTGATGCCCGATTCTGAAAATTGATAAGAGACGCGAATAAAAAGCAAAAACACTTAACAAAAAAACAAAAACAAAAAAAAAAAATCGGACCCAATGCTACGGTATCGCTTCAGCTCTGTGGGTTAAATTGAATGATGATACTGTAACTCTCCGCTAAGGTGCGTTCGGGGTCAGCGACGATAATGAAGTGACAGCCAATGATACTGGCTACAGGGGCTTTCAACCTGTCAAAGCGCCACTTCCAGAGAGCTGGAAACCCAGTTCAGCTTCATCGTGTCCGAAATACAAGGAAAGGCCATGCCGACAAAGAAAAAGAAAAAAACATCGAGGACAACACCAAATGCCGAAATGTCGCGATCTACATCCGATGGAGAAAAGGGTGTGACTGTGTGTGACTGTGTGTGTGATAGAGGGAGGGAGATTGCATTACCTTGCTTGATTCGGGTCATTCATCCATCATGGATGTTTCCATTCGGACTGGAGCCCTGCCAGTTTTTGTGCTGTAACTACCTACAGTACTAATTTTTGTTTCTCCTTGTCCAAGATTAGATCCATCATCTTCAATCACTAACTAAACGAGTTATCGTGTCCGTAAATATTCGGTTTCGGAGCCGGGAGGGCATCAACGCCGAGCCTCTTTTTAATCTCGTTTATCAACACCGCCAAGACCCCCCAACAACAAGAACAAGAAGCGACTCGCAAGTCTCTTTTTTCTTGCTCTCCACTGATATCGTCATCGCACACAACAGAAAAATACGCGAGGATACTTGTACAGTCAGTCGGTCGGTTGGTCGGTCGGTCTAGAGAGAGAGAGAGAGAGAGAGAGAGAGAGAGAGAGAGAGAGAGAGAGACGAGACATGAAACCCCGTCGCATCTCCACGAAGGGGACCCTGGATCGTCAGTGCTAGCTAGCAGCAGTGCAGTTCAGCTATACCAAAATGCAGTAATCCAAAGTGCATGTGCATGTGCATTCGTCCGTCCATCGTGAAAGCACAATAAAAAGTGGAATGAGGGGTTCAACAGATTCACCGCCTGTGCTTTATTAACCAGTGAGGATGCTCTAAAAGGGTTCATTGCGCGTTTTTGGATTCACGATGTGAAGCAGTCTCCATTATTATCTTAATTGTCATCCATAATGAAACAATTCAATCCTTCCTCCACCGCCACAAGCTGTAGTGTAGCTTTTAACGTAGAGCAATAATGGCGCTTGTGGCGGTCAGTCCCGTTGCAACCCTTGGGACGGTCACTGTGAGTTATTACTTCCCGTTGCTTGTAGGCCTAGACTCCTCTGACATTCCATACCCAGTTTAATGAATGTCAAAGACACGGAGACTTCTCTTGACTCTGGGGAAAGCGCACATGATAGTGTCATGCACGATGCAGGTGAGATTCGCGTCACAAGTCTGGATGGATGGCCTGCATACATAGACTACGCCGCACGGTAGCGTGTGGCAGATATGGATGGCATTATCTTGATAGATCTCGGCTTCAAAAGCAAAAAAACGAGAGAAGACGGGATAAAATGAGGATTTGCCAGATATCAAACCCGGCGTACTGTAGGGAGGATACTAGACCAGATCTGATGCTATCCCCGAAAGATAACGATCTTGTCTCCAACTGCTCGAGTACGCGATCGCGAACAAAGCACACTCTTTGTCTCAATTGTACCTGCATCTGGTCTGGTGCGTAAGAAACGGGTGTGCCTGATGGTTGACATCCATAGCCTACACTAGAAAACCAGTTCGCCAAGACGCCGCCTCTCGACGCAAGGGAGTTATCACACGATTTGAAGCGGAGTAGCAGCGGTGAAGACATTCTTTCGCTTGACATCCATTACTCCCCATGTTAATAATCGGGCTGTTCTGTTGGTAGTTAGTAGGCTTATTGAATTGATTACCTACAGTAGTACTTCAAACTAGCCCGAGAATCCACGATCTATACCTAGCTAGCTGAAAGATGCATTATCGCAAATATCGGTCAATAGAGTTCGGCTGGTGCGTAAGCCAACAGACGGCTGAGGAAATGATGGCTGAGCTGTTAACTCGGGGCATAATTCTAAATTCAATTACACCGATCGGACTGTCCGCATTTTCACTCGAGTACGTGTCTTGTGTTTTGGGGTTGATGATCTGTTACTGAAGTCGTGGAAAGATGTGCAAAAAGTGACGTTTAGGTTAGTCGCTCTTTGGAGCCACGACAGAGCTGCGATGAATGCATTACAGCAATTGATCTGCGCTGGCGTACACACGAAACAACCGGCCGTACAGATTACATAGGATCAACCAACCAGTCAGATAAGGGATGATACATGCCATATCAATTGCTCATCAGTGACAACATGATGTGCTTCAGTATGTACAGCCTTGTCCGTTTGTTTGATGTACAGTCCTGTACTGTACTGTACTGCATCTCGATCAAATCGTATACAACATCCATGATGGTTACTCTCCCGCATTACAGGCAATGCCGAACTCACGATCAAGCTCAAGCTCAGCCTCGGGCTCAAGCTCGGAGACATTGTTTGCTTTTTGGCCGACTTTCTACAGTTCACGGGGCTCCGCCCTGCATCGCATATGTGTGCCTGTATGTTACAAACTTTCAATTGGTATGGACCAGGCAATGTATGGGAGCGAATGAGAGTGAGATCCAGTATAAGACAGTCGGAATCTTCAGGCACGGGCCCTGTATTTTCAAGGGTGTTTTTTTTTTTGCTTTTTTCTCAGTCATCCTCACGGAGATGGATACTGTAAGCTGTAATCATCAGGCACTGACTGAGTGACAGTGAGTGAGTGACACTGACACCCAACATTTGAGAAAAACCCTCCGCAGTGACAAGGATCCATTGAGATAGGGTGTATAGGCAGTAGACTAGGGTAATCAAGGCTGGCGGTCACTCGGTCGGATTCAAGCGAAAAAGAGGCTGAAGGGAGAGAAAAATGGTTTAATGGCGATAGCCGTTGAGGTTTTTCGGCAAGTCACAGTCCATAAAGTATCAGAAACTATCAGACAGCGCTGGACCTGATGACCTGTCTTGAAAAAAAAAAAAGAAAAAAAAAAAGGNAAAAAAAAAAAAAAAAAAAAAAAAAAAAAAAAAAAAAAAAAAAAAAAAAAAAAAAAAAAAAAAAAGAAAAAAAAAAAGGCTTTTGAGGCGTGAGCTAGCGAAGGCACCAGGCACAAGGCACACACAGGCACAGGTACAGGCACCCAGCACGGGAATCAGGTACGCCGAAGGCCTAGAACCTGGCAAGGCTTACGATAATGCCCGTGTCTGCAGTACAGATTTTTGGGACGAAGAAAAAGAAAGAAAGAAGAAATAAGCAAAAAGAAAAAGTAAAGAATAAGTAAAAGTGTCCACTTGAGAAGGAGCATCCGATGAGAACAACGAGGCGTAACCTGGAAATCTAACTAAAATTACTATTTTATTTTCTCTCTCTGGAGTTTGGGGGATTCCAAATGTTTCGTTGCAAGGGCTCCCCAAGGGTTGAGCGACACTTTGAACTTCACTTCGGTACCGACAGGTACATGTTGCACTTGAGCGAGAAAACGACAGGGGTGGTTGATCAGCGGGACACACTCACACCCCTGTAGTGTGTTGAGAAAAGATGGGATGGGAATCTTTGTGAAAACAGGTGCGTCAAAGACCAAGATCCAAGTGGAGATCTGCTAAGAGTCCACTCACAAAGACAGGACCAGGGGACAAGATCAGGTCTCCAGCTCTAGGTAGCTACTCCACTGTATCTTCTGGGCGGACAGGGGTGCTTTACAGGGATGCCCGCCCACTTCGGCTGTGACGGTTCGGCGGATGACGTTCATAGTCCCAGTCCCAGTAGCACTTGCACTTTACGATAAAATACGAATGCACTCATTATTTATAGACTTAAGCATCCCATCCCCGGCTATCTCGGGTCCTGTTCTGACCTTCATCAATCCAACTTTGGCCATTGTAGCCTCAACCAACTACCTAACGAGTATTACATCGACATTATAATATTGTCGATAATACTCTTTATCTTTTATATTAATCCAACCATCACCCTCAACCACCACAACCAA
The DNA here is from genome assembly GCA_011034095.1 of Fusarium cf. aywerte. NCBI lineage: Eukaryota > Fungi > Ascomycota > Sordariomycetes > Hypocreales > Nectriaceae > Fusarium > Fusarium cf. aywerte. The sequence continues at coordinate 738,128 of WETZ01000016.1, forward strand.
CAATATCATGCATGTACTACACGGATTCGGTCAACGGCGCAAGTCGTCTCGACCTCGCGACCTCCATATTCGAAAGGTCTCCTTCTCTGGATCTTCTCTCTCCTCCGGCTGCTCTCTATCATCATCCTCATCATCAACAATCTCTGCTCTCTCAACACCAGCTGCCAGGACACCTACCGCCTCAAGACCCGAAATCGATCCTCTCGCCTCACATCCCGCCTTCCACGCACCACCAAGATTATACGAGCGACCTTTTAAGCGTATCGATGAAGCCGAGCCTGTGTTCTACGGTAGTGAGGACGCGGTCGTCGATGAGGAGGATCTTATCGAGCAGGACGTTGCTGCTCAGCAGCCTACAGAGATGGCTCTGCCTCCTCATGTAAGCCCAATGGACGCTGCCGACGAGCAAGGCAACCAGCCCAAGGATTACTTCTTCACAACATTATCAACAAGACCACCAATGCCCAAGTCTCGCTGGTCTGAATCTACTATCCAGAGCGTCCAGACATTTGATGACGACGAGGAGGATGACTCCGAAGTCACCCAGTCTGAAGACTCTGAAGATGAGAACGACAACGTCTCAGTCCTTGAGATGCGTCGTATCTCCCGCCATGCTTCAGCACTAAAGCCCGCTGCTCGACCTGGTCTGGCACCTAAGCGTCCTCCTATGCGATCCCTCGACAGCGTCGACAACTTTATGCGACGCGGAGGATGGAAGCGTCGTGGCATCGTCTTCCACAAGGAAGACCTTGAGAACGTTCGATGCGAGCAGGACCGCAACAGCTTCTAAACATTTACTCATATCATCTCACCACTCACTTACTGTCTCACCTACCTCACTCACATACACACACACACACACACACACACACACACCTACAACACTCGACATAATCTCTTCTTGTCTTTTTCTTATGTGTTTATGATTTCTTTGATACCCATACCTACAGCACATATCATCTGCTTCTTTCTCTTTCGTTAAATGATATCTCACGGCTGTTGTACATCCTAGCCTCAACCCATAAATTGGGCTTGTCTTTTTTCCTTACTTCCACTTTGTATACATATCAAGGGGGCCTGGAGTTTTTAAGGGCCATGGGATAACTTGGGAAAGCGACAAAAGCGATTTTTTTATTATCTTTTTTTATGGGATCTGGAGGTATGCGATCATGGGTTTTACGGCTTTCCACCCCGTCTCTTGTGGCGGATACAGACACACTTACGGACATCTACTATTACATATTACCTCTCTACTAGTACTCTCACGCTCTACTTGGGCGGCATTCTCTCTTACTCTACCGAACAATCTTCATAGAAGTCTCTCAATGAGGCGGAAATACTATACTACACTTTGCCGACTCCACATTCTGCAGCCTCAACTATCGTGTATGTTTTAGCTGGTCTTGTGAAATTTTGATGTTACAGTCCGAACAGATGGAATCCACTTTCAAGCTGGACCCAGTATCTTGGAATTATATGGATCTCGAGGTGGTCCAAGCGTCATTTTTACTGGAGTTTCAGCCTCAATTTATTTCCACAATATCTGTTCTTTTTTCTTTTTTTGCAAAATTATATTGGGGCTGAATAAGCGACAAGACAGTTGCTGTGGTGGTTGAGCTGTGAGTGAGCGGCCTCACCGAAACTCAGACCCTTGCTTTTTTGGGCTGGGGAACTTCACTTTAATTCACATTACTGATGCCAGTCGAGTTGGGTTGGGCAACGCATTGACTGTCAGACTATTAAGCGAAAGAAAGAAAGAAAGAATTTTGGCTGATTTAGCGTCAACGGTCCTTGATACCAGGCTGGCCTTTAGTTTACAGCCGCAATATCTCTTTTCTTTTCTTTTTGTTGCTATGGATGTGTGATGATGACAAAATCATGGCATTGGAAATGAGTCACCCCGTATTGGGGAGTCTTGGCATGGCTGTGGTTGTAAGCGATCGAGGCTGAGTCTTCTAGAAGGGGGCCAGGCTATTGAAACAAACCCCAGGGCTATAACAATCCATGCCCGTACTCTGTAAACTCACTGTAATTATTGTGTCGTACTCGCAAACAGTCAGTCAGTCAAGTCCAAGCCCTGGGCGCCTGGGCTTTCTCGTGACGGCGGCCGCGGAGTTCCAGGGTATCGTATCTCTTTTTCCATATGATGATGACGATCGTCAGTCACGGCTAACCTAAAAAATAAAAATAAAAAATAAAAAATAAAACATCAGAGCCTAGAAATCTACGATTGCCTGTATTCGGTTGTGACGACTGACTTTGATTCTGGTCCTTTGCAATTTGCCTCTCTTAACCGCCGCCCTTTCAACTGCCCCGTTGACCTGACCATTGATCATCAAGCCAATGGCATCAAGACTTCTTGTTTACACAAACACCAAACCACCAAAAAATAGAAGCACGGGCTCAGGGGGAGGCGAAAAAGAAGATGAAAGTCAATGGCCTGGAATGGATGACTTCACTATACCTGGCATGTGGCAAACCCGGTTCAGCAAATCAACGGTAGAAAAGTAAACGTTTTTTTTGTGTGCCTTGTTTCAGCGGTTGTTGATGTTTCACGTCCCCTAAGTTTCGTTTACGTATAATTGAAGATCCAAGCATCATGCATGATGTATGTATGTCTAGGTTATTAATCATCAACCTCAGCTGAAAGAGATTCTGATTCCTGTCATGTCTGGGATTTACGCTTATCGTAGATCTTGTTCCTGTATATGCAAAAGACGTCAGTGGTCGCGGGTAGCTTGTTTCAAAACACGGAAGCGCGCGCGGAAGGAAGCATTCAACATTCATGCAGCTAGCTAGCTGTGCAGAGTACAAGGACCTTGAATATGCTTGCTTCGTCATCAAATGTGAAGATGATGAGAGACATATCACTACAGATGCACCAGTGTACGACATCGGTGTACAGCCAAGTACTGTACCATTCAACTCAATTCAGTGCAGTATTACCTGCTTTTGAAGTTATCCACGCGTTCTTGGTTATCCACGGAACCTTCCAGGCTGCAGGCGAAACCCAAGCCAAGACTCATCACACCTATAAACCCTTGCTTTGGACTCAACATGCGTCCTTGGAAGTTTGTTCGGATTCTTCGGCAAGAGTCTCTTCATGTACCGAGCAGCCAGTGATGATCTTCGGTATCCCGTAGCTTCCGCCCGTTTCAGAAGTTGGCTTACATGCAAGGTCCCGTGATGTTTAATCAGGTTGAGTGAGCTTCACCGAACTCAATCCAACTCACCTTGAACTTAATTGAGCCTTAAAATGATGAACAGACAATGCTGAAGCTGTTGTGGGACCTGCCTGGACTGTGCTTTTTCTATGAACACGCACTTGAATGACTATGACGATGATCATCTCTGGACTAACGTTAGTTGATATCATCCAATGCAGGGAACGCACGTACTCAAAACTTGATAGACAGACACAGAATCCATCGTTTCATCAAGTGGCCCAACCAACTATTCCATCTTTCAACAACATGACCATATTTTTAGGCCGTTCGTCTCGCTCGGCTATGCAACCCAATCCTTCGTAGTCACGAATAAACTACCTAACAGTAGTCTAGTTATCCACTGACAATGTCACTCCTCTCCATTACTGTAACTAACAAAATCATCAGTCTTCCTAGTTTCTAGTTCCCACCAACTCGGCATCCAATCGCATCGGAGAACTCGATGCTTCGGACTTTCGGCTCCAGTCTTGACGGACTAGGTCCGACGACTCTTGATAGTAATTGGACAATATCCGCGAACATGTTGCGGCTCCAGCCAAGAGTCATGGCATGGATGAATGAACTGGACTGCCCCAACCCTGCTGCCGATTGTATCGCGCGAGAGGCACTCAACCAACCATCTTGCCTATTGCTAATCCACGATCTACCGGCGAGGCTGTCTCTTGGTGCTTCTGACCTATCACAAAATTCCGAGTTGCAACATCCCTTTCATCTTGTAAGCGAGGTCCATCACGATCTCTTCTGATCGAGATGTTGCATGGTACATCGCCTTCCCCTTTCCCCTAATGCTTGGTTAGGTCTTGTCTTGATAATTTTCATCAGGACCACGCGACTCAAGATTCGTGAACTAGAGGATGACAGTGTGATAGAACCTCATAGTGGTCAGTTCAGGAGGTGGTGGATAGAGGCTGGTGCTCTTGGTTGACATCAAGTAAACGTAGTCACTACGATGACCCGGCTGTGATCACAGCCAAGCCTCGGCAATCCTTGTTCGCATCTTTACAAACACCTGCCGTCTCCATCAACCTTCGGAGCTCACACCACGCGCAAGGTGTAGTTCTAGCCAGTGTTTTCTGGGTTTGTGATCTTTGAGCTTGGTGATTGTAGCTCCAAGTATCTCACTCTCAAGTGATTGAATGGACCAAGACCAAGGCAGGGACCAGACGGCCCATTAGCCAAGGTGCTCAGAGAGAGAATAGATTCTGGTGCAACTCATTAGCCACTTCTTGAATCTCAACTCAAATCTATCCTGTTTATCTAAAGCCCACTGGGCCTTCATAGGCTGACTACTCGCCAAGTTTCCACCGCTCGGGTATGAAGTCGGGTTTCAGCACTTCACGTAATTGTACGGTGAGCTGAAAGGTGATACTCTGGCTGCTGTATGACACAGGATATTATATCTCGCCTTGAATGGCTTGAATAAGAGGAGTGGACGAGAACCAGTCCTCAGTGAAATCGACTAACAGGTATGCTTATTATGCCTCCCTAACTAACATGGTGACTCTTCGAGTAAGATATATTAAGAATACAATACGTGCGGAACCGTAAGCCAAACTGGAAGTAAAAATCAATTCAGTACACAAATGATTCTTCATTTCCCCCTTTTAAATCAAGGCAACAGGAGGCTGTGAAGCGTGGTAATGGGAATCTAATTCCAACACCGACACTTTCTGGTTGATAGTATGCCACAAGCAGCTTTCATGATGTCAATTGCACTCTGAAATACTCGTCTAAATCGTTCTATATGGTAGTTTGCCGGGCAATTGAAGCATAGGAATTTAACAAGCCAACAAACGATATGGTCGTGGGTTTTGTTACTCCTGGATTGGTGTCATGCGCGCCTATAGGGTAAATGACACCCATACATTTCAAACCTCCCAACATCCCCAGCCTCCTATAGTCATTCTCAAATCATGATTACAAGGTTCGTGTAGCAAGGAGGCATCTACTAGATATAAACAATACACAAGCTGCCCTAATGTGACGATTGCCTGCTTGTATATGGCAAAGTTGCCAAGTTCCATGCATACAGTACTTAGTTCATGTGTACTCGTACATCGACATCGACAAACTGGTCGAGTGTCACTTCCATTGTCTTTCAATTACCAAAGTGTACTTTTCAGTTCTGAAACAAGACGTGGCTATGGTAGGACTTCATTTGTCGTGTTGCAGCGACTTCACTGCGTAGAAGGAGGTAGTAGAAATATTACCCTCCCGGGCTCTGAGGCACAGGGAATGGACAATTCAAGAGTTAGGTGTAAATGACATAAGTCGAGTCATTGACTACACATCTTATATTTTCAGAATAAACCCCCCTTACCCTTCAAGACTGGGTAATTACTGGTCGACCTCCAACAGGACGAACCATCAGAGGGATTACGATCTCCGATGGACCACCCCAGCGAGAAAGGTCCGCCGTGTGTCGAGCCACTTCTTCGAATCCAAACTTCTCATAGAGTTTCCTTCCCTGTTCTGACGATTCAAGACACACTGGAATACCCAGACGGTCGGCTTCCTCAAGACCCCATTTGATTAAGAGAGATGCCGCTCCACGTCTCTGATGTTTTGGTTCCGTATGTAAGAGTTTAAGAACTAATTGTGTCAGTGAATCTTATTTGTAAGTCATTAAATGTGTATAGCTGGGGCATACAAGCGTATAGCTTTCCCTTCATATAGTTCACGCGCATCCTGTTAATGCCACCAAAAAGGAGTTCGCATGCTTCGGCATTACAGCTTGGTCCTCGGTAGGTGGGGAAGGAATGTTGATCTTCTGTTGGAGGAGACTCCCACATGTACCACATGGAGAAAGCTATCATTTCGTCCTCGTCCTCTTGTTCACTAAGCTCAGTATCAATCACCTTGGCCCATCGGCATGAAGTGTTCTTCCGCAATAGATCGACAAGATCTGAGGCTCTTGTATTAGGCCCAGGATCTTGTGGCTTTGGAAACAGGACTGAGCCTATAGGATTTGGACCATATGCCACTGCTTCGATGGCAGCAGCCCTGGGGGCGTCAGTTTCTGTGCTGGGAAGGACTTTGAGAGGCATCCTGTGTCTTTACAAAGTTGAAAGCATCACTCCTCATGGTATTATGGAGAGGGGAAAATATGTACTATATGTATCATATATCCAAAACAACAATATATCTGTAGTATGCATTTGGATCCTTGTTAATATCTTCCATTCGGCGAGCTTGAATAGGCATGAGGTTAAGCTCCGCTCTCGGCCGGGACTGTATCTGGGGTTTTAGTGGGACGTATCGAAATAGCCCTGGCAAAGTATGACGTTGAACATATACTAGAGGGAGAACTCGAAAATCACCAAAGTCCAGTACATTCTTTGCAAACAAGGTCGATGAGGATATAGACACTCGTAGCCATTAGAAGTAACTTAGATAAAAGTCTCTCAATATCTTCTATGCATTACTGATAGGTCATGAATGGCTGGTGAGGTTAGAAAATAGAGATGGAAGCTTCGAGTCTGCCGAGGTCGGCCTACCTAACCTAAACCTCTATCGCTATATTACTCGGATAAACCCGCTCGCCGATTCCCCGAAAAAATCACTCGGTGCGCGATTCAAGGTCCAGTAACCTTTTGCAACGGCCTCACATTTTTCATACCCGAATCTCGCCTTCACAAGCCTCCCATCGCCCTTTTCCCCGCGGTAACCTCTTTAATACATATAATAAGCCATGGATCACGGACGCGACCCCTGCCCCTGGGTCATTCTCAATGACTTTGGCGGTGCTTTTTGCATGGGTGTAAGTACAGCCTTCCAGCCTTAGGCTAGGATTTATTATAGCGACAAAGTTCGGTAGATATGATAACTAATATTGCTGTCCTCACTAGGCCATCGGTGGTACTATCTGGCACGGCATCAAGGGTTTCCGCAACTCTCCATACGGCGAGCGACGTATTGGCGCCATCACAGCCATCAAGATGCGCGCTCCAGTTTTGGGTGGTAACTTCGGTGTTTGGGGTGGTCTTTTCTCGACATTCGACTGCGCTGTCAAGGGTGTGCGCCAGAAGGAGGATCCTTACAACGCCATCATTGCCGGTTTCTTCACTGGTGGCTCTCTCGCTATTCGAGGTGGTTATAAGGCTGCACGAAACGGTGCCATCGGCTGTGCCGTCCTTCTTGCCGTCATCGAGGGTGTCGGTATCGGTTTCTCCAAGATGCTTGCCGGCAGCACCAAGCTAGAAGCTCCTCAGCTTCCTCCTCAGGAGGCCACTCTGTGAACCAAGTTTTGACGAAATAAATAAACCACCATCGATCAACGGCGATCCAACAAAACAATCTTCGACTCCCCCACTCTCAACTCCACCATCACGACCATTCACAACAATTCTGCAGGCCAGGCTCTTCAAGAGCCGGGTCTCTTGTATTTTCACCACCATCACGACGAACAAAAAACTGGCTGACGTTTTAATCACTTCAATCCGCATCGGGCCGGCGTTCCATGTATAATAGAGTAAGATATTGGGAGGGGTTATTGGAAGGCGGGTTCTGGCTTAGCGATGGAGTTGCCATACTTCTTGCGACTACGGACTAATCTATGTCTGAACGAGGGAAAAAGAGAGAGCACATGTGTACGATTTCCATGATGTGGTCAGGAGTTTTGGAAGTGCACAAAGGACCAGCAGGTTCAAAAAGAAGATACGGAGACAGAAAACCTCCTACTGCTGAGCTTTATGCTCTTGTTTATCGCGAATTGGGTACAGAACGAATACAAATGACATTCACTGTTCCACTCTATCTATGCTTACCTTGCTCTGTCTTAATTCGCTGATCTACAGCTCCCCAGTCGGATCATTGCTAAAGATACTCACCTGAGGACTTCCCCTGTTATCAATCCAGGCACGAAACATACCGCCACAGTTAAAGTCCATCAGAACCTCGGATCGAGTCTCGATTATGTGACCACGAGCATCACGAACCACAACACTTTCGATACCGATAATGCCGCCTTCGCCCTCTCCCGTTCGTTGCCATCTATCGCCTGCGCTCCTCTGCAACTCTCCATCGCGGCCTGTAACACGAGATACAGCCCCGGCTCCTGACTCTGGCTTCCATCTTGCTATAGCTGCTACTGTACGTAGAGCGTTGGTTCGCAAGAAGGAATCGCCGTTACCAGTACCGGACCCTCCGAAGGACCTTGTTGTGTATGTGCCTGTACCAACAGGTGTGTACATGCTGAGAGTAGGCAAGAAATCCGCCAGCGTTCCTCTAAGAACATCGCTGAGCACTAGACACGGACCCGACTTACTCACAGCATCCTTCAGACGATCCCACACCGATAGCCCCGTCGGATCGCCATCTTCAGTCCATTCCTCAGCCCAGAAGCCTGCCCCAATTGTAGGCGTATCGCCAACGCGCCCGGTGAGCTTATTCGTAAGTCCTCCTGTACTGGTTGCAGCGCAGATGACACCATCCTGGTCGAGAGCTACTGCTCCGCATGTACCTTGAGAGATGTACTCATCTGCACTCCACGTTGCTTGCCCCTGGCCTTTCTTCTCCTTGTTCAGACCACGGATATGCTCATCCCAGCGGTGCTGAGTATAAAAGTAACTCTGATCAACCAATTCCAACCCATATTGCTTCGCCAGCTGTTCTGCTGCATCACCATAAAGTTGTGTATGCCCTTGCGCAGTAGGGACATCCAATGCATCAGAGTTAGCATCCTGAGATCTTGGTTCGAGATCGTCTTCGCCATGTTCAAGCATGGCGCGGGCTAGAAGAATTGGATTCTTTACGCGGCGAAGACCCATGACGCCCACACCTCGCTTCTTATAACCACGAGATACCATCACTGAAGCCTCTAGCTCATTTAATCCATCGCGAGTGAAGACAGCCCCATGGCCACTATTAAACAAGGGATTGTCCTCCAAGAGATGAACTGCGAAAGTTGCGGTTTCTAAGGCTGAAGGGAACTTCTTAGGCACCTTCTCTAGGGCGACTTCGGCTTCTCCCCTCATATACTGGTCAGTCTTTGTGATCTATAAGACGAGGGTTAGCTACCAGGAAGCTGCTTTAGTCAAGATATGAGCTTACAATGTCAATGAGGGTTTGGCAATAAGCCTGGAACTTCTCTGGAGGATAAGTGTTGCGATGGATATTGCCCGCTCCTCCATGAATGATAAGACGAGGCTTCACTCTTGAAGTACCGTTTTGCTGTGAGCTGTAGCCCGCCATATTGTACTGATGTTAACCTATAACAAGTCCACGAGGTTGTAGAAAGAATGAAAGTTGTCTAAGTATCATCCATCCCCTCACTGGGATGTTGGAGAGGGACCAGTACTCACAGCCCCACTTGTGATCAACCAACTTGTAGACTTGCAGATACATTTCAGCTCGTTAGAGGTATGATAAACATTGTGTATCACGTCCTTGATTCAAAGTCAAGGTTGAGGCCGACGTTGCTACGATTTACACATTCACGACTGCACCGTAATAATTGTTGTAACTGTTATTTCGTGTTCTGCTATACTATCAACATTGCTGAGAAGCTCGCTGGCTACTGTCAATTCTTGCTCTATTTTGTTAGGTTTGTGACATTCGGTTCTTCAGCCTTGAGATTTTTCCTCACAGTCCAGCTGTTGATAGCATTGATCGCTGGGTCAACGGTCTGTAGGCCCTCCTACTGCAGCACCTATTGCCTCATATACAAGCTCTATCCATCTTGTCTTTCATATAGTCATCAGCTAGCAATCGATCATTGCATTCCCTACTTTGTTCATGATCGTCGTTGCATACTCCTCGCTAACCGGCGCACAAGTCGTGGATCGTATCCACCAGTATGCTGATCCGATAGACCGAGGTTGAACCCAGTCTTGCCTAATACAATTTACATTAGGCAAAGTAACTCTTCCAGAGCACTCCTTCAAGGTCTTCCAACTGTTCTGAAGTAAAATACTACCAAGCTGTTAGTAAACTCTAAAACCGTAACTGTCTTACAGCGGAGGCGGCGAACAAACCTTTTGGTCAACAGTCCAACTATCCTGCCTGGTCTTCTTGAACTCGCTGAGAATCGCCTTGGTCGCCTTGCCCACTACTCCGGGATCGGCGGCAGCTTTGCGGGCTAGCATTGCCAATACTTCGGGCATCCATTCGGGGGGCGGAGTGGCATAAGGGAATGCTTCAATCAAGGCACCCAACCCAAGCACTGCCGCATGACGTCTCGTGATTTGCTTGTGAATGTCGACCGGAGTATCTGTCCCAGCAAGATGACGGTTACGTTTGGGCATTGGGTTACGCTCTAGTTCGTCTTCGAAACGAGCTTTGAGACGTGCGATCGTAGGATCTCGGATACGACGAGGCGAGCAGCGGATCATGCCAGCGAGTGTAGTAGAGGCGCACGAACGCACTTCAAGTTGAGGGTCTCCTAGCATATCAGACACAGCGGTGAAAAGCGCTTCCCTTTGAGCGCTCCGTGTGAGGAAAATGCGCCTAAAGTAGATGACTTGCATATTGACTAAAGCACGTAGCCTTTGATGCCAGCTGGTCGACGTTTTGCCGATTCGAATAAGTGCATCGATGAATTCTGCATCCTCGCCATCCCGGAAAGGAATGTTTGGTAAATGACGGTAAACATGATATGCGAGTCTCATCAGCTCAGGATCCTCCTTGACATCCATCATGTGCAGCAATTCTTCCATGAAAGGTGTAGGGAAAAAGGGCACAAGTTGAATGCATTCATGAGACGAAAGTGTACAATCTAACCACATAAGAACGGTCTTGGAGCCCGAAGTGTAAGAGCTGGGTGTTTGCTGGCCCGGTGTTCTCTCGTGGCGCCATTTTTCCAGTCGGCCGAAGACGTCCTTGATAGTCGCTGCGAACTCTTCTGTTGGCTGATAGGGTCTGATACCGGTCGACGAAGCAGCCTTGTTCTGCTCTAAGAGCGTGCTTACATTCTCAAATGACTCATGATATCGAGTCTTGTAAATGACCGATAGCACTCGACCGATAGCCTCGCGAACTGCCTTGTAGGGGTGGTCAATGTGAGCAAGGAAGTCGTCGAGGATTGGCTGGTCATGTCGGAAGTGCCAACCACCATCGGCAACAATAAACTCAAGTAATTGCACTTTTGATGACTCCTTGAAAGCTGCGTTGGACGTCATATCTAGCCGGAATGCCCTAAGGGTATCGACAATCTCGTGTGACCGACGTGGGTCCTTAGAGTCGAGGACAAGATGAAGACATGTAAGCCAGTATTGCAGGTTATCAGGGGTCAAATCGTCGGCAAAAATCTTGAGCATGAATGGCGCAGCATACTCCCAGACACGGTTGCGAATTTCCGGTGGATCATCGCTAGAACCTGCGAGCAAAGCACCGATGATTTCTGACGTTGCCCTGTGTTGATGCTTGTCATTGCCATCACCGAAGACTTCCTTGACCAGCTCCTTGACATCATCTAGTGTGATCGTTGTTTTCTCATAATGCATCAAGTCGAAGACATGCATCAAGAGATAAACATTACTCATGCGGAATCTATCAGTCGTCGCATCTCGTGGTTCCTGTTTCAGGTAATCGAAGCACTGAGATAGCCAGTCGCGATTCAGAATCTGTCCCATTTGGTCACGCAAAGCGCTTTCGACTTCGTCGTAGGCATTGAAAGGTAGAGGCTTTGCGCGGTAAGCCGTGAATTTCTTGCCCCATACAAGCCAGCCAGGGTGATCGGCATCGACCATGTATGAAGCCCCTTCAGGTTGCTTGAATGCCTCTAGGAAGTTATGTGTGAACTCAGCGTCACCCTTCTCAACAGTGACTTGAATACGGTTTCTGTCACCCACTTCCTTCTCAAGAAGATAATTGCGATAGTCGTGGCCGTAGACGGCTCTCATATCCACGGCTGTAAAAACGGACGTGAAAGCGCTCAAGAAGTAGCCACGGAGGCTAGGATGAGGGTCGTTCGTGCCTTGAGCGACAAGCTCGATAAATTCAGGAGGTGCAACGGTATGGAATCGAAGGCACAAGTTGGTGGCAAATACTGCACAACGAGTGGCTATCTTCCAGTGAGCGCCCTTGGCACGCTGCGTCAGTTCCAACCCTAGACTAGACTTGGACTTCTCGACTCTTGTTCGGCGTTGTAGAATAAACTGATGTCGACTCTCAATAGCCGCCGACACGTCAGCGGCAGGTTTAATTGTATCAACCAGTTCATCATTGACAATGATCATGCGCTCGAAGGGTTTGCCAAAGTCAATCAGCGTGTACAGGGCAGATGAGCCCAGATTCTGAATAGAAGGCTTGTCGATACCTGCAGTCTCGATGTATAGACGCATGGCTTCAGGAGCAAATCGCCAATCTTTGACAAGTGTTCTCAAGAGGGACGTAAATAGTAGCGTGTACATGCCTCCCTTGATTCGATCATGGTCATTCGTATCAAGTGCTTTCCTTAGACGTTCTAGAATAACAGGGATCACCAGTGGTTTGCTGCCAATGAGTGACTTAAGCGACGAGTCCTGAGCACTCTGCGCAACCCGTCGTACGTCGGCATAGAGTGACAGACTGGACTCGGCAAGATCAAGCAAAAGCCGTTTGTCTAGCTCGCTCTTCTGCCTAGAAGAAGCATTGTGTTTACGTCGCAATAGCTGGTATGCCTCGGCACGCTTGATGAGAAGAGGACGAGGGTAGACTTTTCTGAGGCCTTTAATCTTAAAGGCTGCGATGTCAGATTTGTATAGTCGCACGTGCCTTTCTAGAGGATGAGCAGACCGCTCAATACCAACGTCGGTGATCCAGGTACGATAGGCAGCATAAAGGGCGGTGAAAGAGTTCACATCATCTTCTTGGTTTTCATTGAGGAAAGAGTGAGTTTTTGTCAAAAGATGACCCAGTTCTTCTCGCAGGTCGTGAATTCGGCTGTACGCAGGATCACTGGACTTGAGCGCATATCCTGCCTTGTAACGGAATTGCGGGCGTAGTTCTTCATCTTCAGCAACTTCAGCAAGGGGGTCTTCGTCAATCATCATCTCATCATCATCTTCACGAGCCACATCATGGTCTTCCTCAGTGTTACCGGTTATGATGCCCGCAGCGCGTTCAGGGTCAAACATAGTGGCCATGCCTGATGTAACGAGTCGAATCTGCTGCATGAGGCGAGAGACCTCGTCTGACCACTCCTTGTTCTTGCCCGTCCTGCTCACAGGTGGGTTATCGCTCATTAGTGACTCCAGTTGATCTTTGGCAGATTTGGTTTGAGATGCAAATAGTTCAACAGCAAAGTCAATCTCAGCTGGCGAGGGTTGATGCCATCGAATGCTAAGGTCGGCTGGCGCAGTAGTCTTGCCCCAATCATCGACGTCAAGTCCACGTTGAATCACCTCCGGCTCGTACAAAGCGTGGTCGATGGGGTAGGTGTGAGTCAGGTTGAGGAGAAGATGGTGGATATAATTAGAGACCAGAATGGTAGGCAAACCACGGCATTTCTCTTGCATGTACTCGGCGATGCCGAGAAGCTCGCCCTTGTATTTCAACACTTCGCTGCCAACATGTACAACAGCCATAGCTAACATGCTGACATACCACACCAGGGCCCGATCTCTGGGGAGGTAGTCCGTTCCACTACTTCGGTCAGACGCAGCATTGTTGTAGTCAATCTCATTGCGGATGTTGACAACTAGCATGGGGATGAAGACTTTGAGGGTTTTCTCAGGGTTGACTTTGCAAAGCGCGTTCAGAATCCACGCCATCGCATCTCGTGCTTGATGAACCACATGGCTCGATACGAATGTAGCCACCTTTTCGAGGGCCATGTCAAAAAGCTCCGGCGACAATGAAGCGAAGAGGGGCGACAATGCAGCGGGCAAAGCGTTAATAACGTTGTCCTCAGGGGTTCCTCCTCGAACTTGGTTGGCATCAGGCAAGTTTTCCAAAAGAGTAAATACTTTTCCCAGTAAAGTCAAGATGAACTCGCCAAACCCAGTAGTTGAGGATCTTAGGATATTGGCCTCATCTTCATCACTCAGCTCGTTCTTGTAGTCAAACTTTACGTTCTGGCCTTCGCGCTCCATGCGATCCATCTGGCCCTGAACCCACTCCATAGCTAATGCGGTGTCGTATATATGGCTACCTTCCTTGGCCAAGGGCACCATAGGAATGCTGTAAGCAACACTTTGAATGAAGTTGAGAGTGTATTGGGTCTTGTTCAGATCGTTTGCATCGATACCGGGGAGGGCGAGTGCCAGGAGAGCGGTAATATGACATCTGTATCCCTTGTTTTTAGACATGATGTTGGCGATCATCTGCAATCCGTTCAAGCTTGATGTCGTTCTGTGCACCTCCACCAGCCCTTGAAGACTGGGGTAAAAGCGCTGCAGGGCACCAGGTAATACCAGATCAGGCTCGAGATAGGCAAGACCTTGCAAAGCACTGTAATAGTAATAGGACACGCGGCTGCTCTTGGAGAAAAGGCCCATAAATGTCACCTCTTTGAGTGACATTACGAAGCGCTTCTTCAACTCATCGTTGATCTTGCGATCTTCTGGAAGATCCAACTCGCCACTCTGCTCGCGATTCCAACGCGAAACGAATGCTTCAGTAAGGTAAAGGGTCAATTGACCAAGCATGGTGGTCCATGAGCCTTGGTTTGAAGGGTGGAAAAAGGTGTCAATAGACTCCATGAAACCCTCCAAATGAGAAATAATTGAATCTTCATCCTTCAAGCAAGCCGGAGACAGTGAGCTCACAATCAAGCGAGAGATCATGTAGGCTACAGGATATTTCTTCTTATCTTTCTCCACGTATATGCCGGCTCCCGAAAGATAATCTAGGGGTGTGTACGGCGAATTGGCCTGACCCACAGGAATCTGTGTGAGTCTCAGAATGGCCGTAAAAATGAGGTCAGACTGGTCCTTGGAAAAGATACCATGGCTACCAAAGGGGACATAAGAGCAGGCTATGTGATCTCTGGCGATACGGGACAGCAAGTCGATAAAGAAGATATCGAAAGCCTTAGATCGGTTTATTATCGACCACAAATGGAAAAGCGTAGGGAAGATGTCAGCAGGCTGTGACTGAGGTTCATTGATAGGCGCAGGATGACTTGGCAGCAGAGCATTCAAGACACCTGCGACAATGAAGGCATTAGGCAACTCGTTAACGCTAAAGAACGGTAAGAACTCTTCCAGCATTGCTCGGCGCTCTGAGGGATCGAAGTATGTATGGGCGTGGGTGCAAAGCTTGAGGAGTTGCTTCGCTGAACGTTTGCGATTGCTCTGATGGGCTGGGACCTCTGAAGGCAGAACCCAAGCCTTGATTTCGTTCCATAAGGGCCTCCATTCGAGAACGAGATCCTCACCTGGCTTTAGGTAATGGTTTTTCCTGCAAAATGTGAATTCACGTCCGAATATTCGAGTGTCGAGCTTACCTCGTTAGGGTCAAGACCATGCGCAAGAAGCGATCAGAGGCTGTCGCGTCTAAACCTGGAGCCAGTGCAAGGGAATAATAAAGCTTAGCTAGCCTTGACCTCTGTTCCCTGGTCATCTCAAACTTGAGATTGAGCCATCCCTGAAGCTCCTTAGTCCAATGAAGAGCGCCGGGGGAGAAGTCTTCAGCTCTGATAGCTATGTATAGCTGTTTGAGGATTCCCTGTAGAGCGGCATCGCGCTGGGCCTCCTCCTCCACTTCGAATGGGAGTTGCGAAAAGTAGGCGAAGGTTCGGGGCCGGTAGCGTTTCTTATCGTCTTCGTCGGAACCGCTCTTGGGGTAAGGGATGCCAGGAGACGTGGCTCGTGAGATAGGCTCGTAGGGTAGGAAGTTTGCTACCAAGCTGGAGTTGGCTGTTGGCGGCATGGAACCGTGGCCCGAGGGGCGAGGCCCAATGTTCTCGTCCATGATGGACAGATGATGTATGCGCAGGCGCAGCTGTCAATAGTCGAATAGTATGTTTATTGATGATGAAGGAGCGTGCGAAAACCAGTTGCCCAGCTCGTATTGCCGAAGAAGGTTCAAGACAGTTGTGCTCTGCTCTGCTCTGGGCGGGGACAGCTGGGAGCTCAGCGTTTATTGATTATTCAATCGCGAGGCGGGGCGACGAGGTGCGGATGCGCATTGAGCTTATTGCTTATTCTGAGTTAAAAGTATGCAGTCAATAATGCGGGGGATTTGCGGCGACCTGGCCATAAACGAAATACAAATTTGCAAACGCAAAAGAGAGAAAGTCGAGGAGAGGAGAGAGGACCAGGAAAGATTATGAAGTGGACTGGGCGACTGTACCGCAGGTGATGATGGACGTAGGATGGATGATGCAGCAGCAGCAGCCTGGCGGGCACACCTACCTACCTACCTTCTCCTTCCTTACTCACAGCTAAGGGTAAGGGTCCAGTTTTTTTTTCCGGGGCAAGTGCGTAGCTTTCTTTTAGCGGTAGATGCTCTTGCTTAGGTAGCAGGTATGAACTACTAAGATAGATCTGCTGAGGTCATCGATATAGATATCATCATTAAATGTACAAGAAATCTAGCCTTTTTTCTTGATTCGAGATCCCCGATTCTTTTTCATCTTCTTCTCCAATGTCAAGAGGAATGAATACATGCCAATCCGGGCCACCGCTGTTCATGAGCGTTCACTCACTGATTGACTATAACGGCGGTTGATCCCAAGTGATATCTCCCTATTGTTTGAGCCGGTTGCTCTCATTAGTATCGGCTACCTGCATTTGTGGCGTGTTGGTTCCACTTGGTTGGTTACCTCTAATACATGGACTCCTGGCTGGCCATGAATGAATGGTTAACTAAACATTAACACTATCACAAACAATGCGTGCAATGGTGATACCGCCTTACGTCGAGTATTTATTGACGTAGATTGGAGCCTAGCAATGAGTTTCTCGGCCGTCCCTCCGAACAAAATTATCCAATCATCACTAACTGATTGTAATGTAAGTAGTTACATACCTGAACTCGGATAGAATGAATTTAGGATACCTTGATTAAGGCAGCGGGGCTGCGTTGTCATCTACGTCAACATGTAAGGGCCTAACAGAGAGCATGCTTACCCTCTCAGCATCTCATAAGTCACAAGCGGTATCAACATCTGCCCGAACTCCTTGTGTTTCTCTTGATCGAACACGCAAGCTGCTTTGCCTAGACAAGCAACCCCATGCCTCTTTTCAGTCACGCTTCCAACATCAACAGTCATACTTTGCCTGCGTATGTGGCCCTGCCTAGTACTTCATTACTCAACAAAGTACCAAGTCTCTGATATGTCGGTGACCATGCATAGTCTAGGAAATTACAGTAGCACTACAATAGAACTCTATCCCAAAGTAATCTATTGCAGTGAACATTCCTGTCTGTGTCTCAATCCGGCTAACTTGCTGATCCACTGAATGCATGGGCCTTCCGTAAAGCACATCCATTCCGGAGGAGAAAATGGTTCCACTTCGCCGTGCTTCACGGCTCGGACCCGGAGTGGAAAATCCGGGCTTTAAGAGTTTGTTAACCGGGACACTCTCTCGGTGATATGAACTTGCTCATTTTCACACATACAGCCAAAGGAACCGATACTATGCGATAAAACAAAACAGTTCAGTCAAGGACACGCTAAATTTATATTACAATGACTGCCATGGGTATAATAATAACATAACACTATCTGGGGTGGAAGGTATCTTCAACCTGTGCATGGGAATTACTTCTTCGCCGGAATATTTTATCCGCAAACTGTCGCATACTGATGCTCACCCGTCTCGTCGGTGGCCTGTCTGGCTTGACATCGAGTGATTCCAGCGGTGGTCTACCATCCTCACTAACACGAGGTGCAACGAATCTCTTGACGAATCCAACATTGTTAGACACTGATCTTCGACGAGAAGGCATATCCGATGAAGAGCTGTCCAATGAACTGCTAGCTGGACTTGTGTTGACGTGTGGTAGTTGATGAGAAGGGTTAAAAAGAGGGAGACCTGGCCGAACAGGAAACGTTTGAGCTCTCTGTTGGCCGCCGTTACTGAGTGTGCGCTTTTGCAACGTGCTTGGTACTCTGCAGATCCCCGATGCTGACCATCCGCCCTGTCGAAGATTGACCCAGGATGCAGTCGCGACCATCAGCAGTTTGATATCATCTGGCACCACTTTCGTTAATCGAGATTGGATTTCGGGCGGGTTGGACACGATCCAGTCGCTGGCGAGCTTGGGGTCTATTGGTGTGTTTCGTGTAGGAGGGTAACGACCGCTTGAGGTGGACATGGTATTATAAGTATCGAATACGTCCAGCGTGTTCGACATGAGTGAGCCCATGATAGGGTGCCTTCGTGTATCAGGATGTATCATACTGAAAGTCCACTTGACATCTGCCGGCAATGGACTAGAAGGTGGCGTTGGCTCGCCATAGCTCATGGGCATGGGTGACATTGGCGTTGATGTCTTCTTAACCCAGCGCGCCGTACTAATTCGGCCTCGCTCATCAACTCCGATGAATTCATATGAACCATTGGGCATTAAGCTTGATTCCCATGTTGATCCATCCTCCATTACAATCTCAGCCGACTCATCACCCATTTGCGAGAGAGGGCTAATAACAGCAATAACATCCCTTTGATCCAATGAGTCCTCGGCGTCTAGGGATCCGGGAGATGCTGGTGTGTCATAGTCCTCGCTGCGAACAATAAGAAGATCGTGGGCACCAAGCACGGGTTTAGTACGGAATAGGTGCGGGCAACGCTTAGCCATCCGAGGCACAATCTGGGAGCCAGTGATAAGACTGGAAGGAATGACGTCAAATGCAGGAATAGGGCGCTTCTCGCCAAGTTCTTGTAGTTGTAGGAGTAATCTGGGGCGCTGGACCAGTCGACGTTGTCTGGCTCCTGGTCGAGGAGCTGGGTGTGCGAGAAGAAATTGTGTGGACTTTCTGAAGGTTCGCTTCCTCCTTCTCCTCCGTGGTGTTGTAGATGAGTCACTTAGATCGCTAATATCTGAACAGGCAGCTGACCCTTCATCTTCACTCTGTACTTCTGAGGGCGGTAGCTCATCATCGGTTTCAGGGTCGCGGAAGCGAACGGATAGATCACGTCGGGGCATGTACTCGGACACTGGTCTTGGGCGAGACGTTCGACGGATCGGCGTCACAGTCGTGGTTGAAGGGACCTTCTCATGATATGACATTGGTCGAGGTTGTGGTGAGGGTGATGAAGTCATGATAACTGCGGACATTGGCCTCGCAGTTCTGTCACCGTCCGACTGTCGTCGAAGCGCGGAGCGAAGGAAGGGC
Organism: Fusarium cf. aywerte; assembly: GCA_011034095.1. Classification (NCBI taxonomy): domain Eukaryota; kingdom Fungi; phylum Ascomycota; class Sordariomycetes; order Hypocreales; family Nectriaceae; genus Fusarium; species Fusarium cf. aywerte. Next base: position 757,562 of record WETZ01000016.1, read on the forward strand.
AACGGGCCTTGGGCTGCTTGTGTTGATGGTCGGTTTGTCGAGTACTCATGGCCGTGTAGGCTAGCACCAGCATGCAAGAACATCGTAACCAAGCTTATTCTGGGTCGAGCTCATGCAATAGATCGATTTAAAGATGGTTGAATGTCAAAAAGGAAACCAAGTCCGTTATCGAATAGAGCTAAGTGATGATCGGCGGTACAAACAACAGGTACGAATCCTGTGAGGAAGCAGGCCGAGAATATGATATATATTCTAGACAGTCGTCAAAGCCGAATACGCGGCTAAAGCTGAATGCGTGATCAAGCAATAAAGTAACCGATCTGGCGGGATGTTAAGCCGGGGTATTGTGGTCCGATGAGACTAGGATGAGCGAGATAAGCTGGGATGATTCGAGAATAGTCGACCCGCCGTGGAAGCCAGCACTTGGACAACACACAAACCGGCAGATATTATGATGTTGAGGAGATCAGATGTTGCTCAAGTGTTGCTTGGAGAGTTGTAATCCAGTCAAGTACAGTGTGCGTGAAGAAGACAACGTAGAGAGAAGTTTGTTTAGACAAGGCAGAACAGATCAAAGTGAAATGCGCAACTTGGTGAATGAACCGATTGATTGCTGGTCGCGTGGGCTCTGAGAAGGTTAAGAGTCAGCTTTGAATAAAGCGGTCACCGTCAAAGACGGACGACGCAGAACAATGTTGAGCGGCGCAAAAGCTGTAAGGCGTTATGGGTTACGGGCTTGTGCATTAGGGTCAGGTAGGTAAGGTAGAGGTAGAGATATTGATTAGACGGTCAAGGTCAAGAAGGCATGGGTTGTTTCGAAGCGGTGGAAGATGCTCGGGGATATACATAGATTATCAAAGCCATGAGCATGAGCAGAGAATAGATAGATCCAGGGGCCAAGCTGGGGTAAGCAGTAGTCTAGCTCATCCGGCTTTCCCATGACTGTCATGACATGACATTCATGGATGGCCATCGAAGAGATTTTAGAGAGCCAGAGCCAAGGATAGGGCGGTCAAGCTCTTCAGGCACAGCTCAACGATGCAGCAAAACTCCATCCACTAATCAATACATGACCAGGGGTTCCAAGAGCGGGCACCGGGAGCGACACGCGAGTAACAGGGGGATAAGAGAAGCGAAGACACTTACGTCCTAGTATGCACATAAGAAGGATCGAAGCAAAAAATTGTTGAGCCGGAGCTGGCAAAAAAGAAAGTTATTGCGAGGCTGGGAAGGTGGTTAATCAGGGAAAATATGAAGAAGGAAAGGAGGTAAGTAGAAAGGAGAGAAGGGAAGGGTGGTAAGATGATTGAGATGAGATAGGATGAGTACTAAGTGAGGCCGCCCTGGAATAGATCGGCAGTGGAGGCTTGAATATTAATTAGGCGCAGTACAGTACGATACAGTATCAAGGTAGCACCATAAAGTGTGACTGGTTGTTCCTGTCTACTTTGTTGTCTCAAGTTGTCTCTAAGGCTGGCTGGCTTGGGTATTATTATGTTTTGCTTTTGTTGTGTACCAGTACCTTGGGCTTTTATTATCATGCACCAGCTGGCCTGTTCCCGTCCCCAGGTTATTTCCTTTTCTGGTATCAAGTCCTGCTGATCTCACTCTGTACCACAACATCGTCTTAACCTGTTGCTAGGCCTTATTGGCACTCATCTTCTTATTACGTCGTCGTCGCGTGCTGGTCAAACTTGACTGTACCACCAGATCACGATACCATCTAGACTGGACAAGATTTAAAATGTCTTATTATCATAGAGACCAGCCTCGTCAAATATGGCCCAGACTCTAAAAGCACGGCATGACATGGATGAGACGAATTTTTTTCTTCTTGAGCCTTCTCCCGTGTCTTCCAGTTCGTCCTTTATATTAGTGCAGTGGGGGAGCGGATCACTGGCCTTAACCCTGACCCATGGACACGTTCGATATCCATCATTAGACGGGGCCTCGCTCAGCCGAGAGCTCGATGCACACAGTAAAAGCCTGTTATCGTCCGCTTAGTTCAGTCCAGTCCAGTTCACCCCTACCATGCTGTGCTGTGCTGTGCTACATTAAGAAAGACAAGCTCTCGAAAGGTCGCACACGATTCTTGCCCATGAGGTGATGGATGGCCAGGGCTGTTACAAACGTTGCAAGCCGTGGTCCCTCCCGTACAGTACGCTATTGGTCCAAGCTGAAGCTGAAGCTGAAATAGATCCAACCCGAACACGAGAAAGGCTGGGAGCCAATCGAGTTTTATGAGACATGAAAGCAACTTTGGGATGGAGGATGTGAGGCCCGTGAACAATTTAGTTATAGGGCTAACCTAAGCACTCGTCTGTAATGCAATGCCGTACGTTACGTTAACGGTTTAGCATAATTAGGTTTCCGCAAGAGACCGGAAGTCCAATAGGTGTTGACATCCACTTCTCACTCGCTTATGCCCTTCCTTGCGGTCAGAGACGATCTCCTCTATCCGTACTCGTCCGCGGGGTTGCAGTCCGTTCCTAGTGGCTGTAGTAGGATCGACAACCTGCTACTGACAATTCTTGCAACGATTAGCGGGGAATCTTGGTATGCTACAGACTTGTAATACCTGGGATGAGCAACATCAGTTTTGATAAAGTTGTCTCGACTATGGCAACAAATGTTACCGGTGTATCCTAGACGCTGAACTTCCGGACCCGGTATTGCAGATACACTGGCCTGTCGAAATCTCATGTACATACACAACAGCCGGGATCCGACTAAAAGTTTTACCTGCATTCCTCGACAAGGATGATATCGTGCATACAGAGTATGTACATGCATCCATATCGCCAACTCAGAAGCGCAGACCGCCTGTCTGGTACTGAAACGAGCCAATCGCCAAGTGACAACTGCGAGAGCCGTTTTTAATGACCTGCTTTGTCATGTTATATTGTATGTCTTTGTTGGGACGCATATTGAAGCTATTGATGTTTGTTCTTAGCCTCAGACCACAGTTTCCTGATATTTATCCCCTCGTTCTTTTATCAGTCTTGTGGTGATCTAGTCGCATGTTTCAGACCAAAGACATATGACTTTAACCGCCTCTTGATCTCTTTCCATACGTGAAGATGTTAACAAGGTAAACAGTCGATGGGCCAATCTCGTCGTCTTGGTGCCTCGATGAAATGTCCCTTTATCACCTTTCTTACAGTACTGATAGATGAAGCTTGAAACCTGAGATGTTGAACCGTTATCGAAACCAATAATAATTTGAGAAAGAGACCGGTGTGCCGTCAGATCAGTGTCATGATTTAGTTTGACTTGCCAGTGAGCATGTCCTCCACGTACGTACTGGTACAACCACTACCTTAGTACATTACCTAGGTAGTAGTCAGGGCCTGGAGTAATTCAAATACAAGCGCGCGGCTGCACTTCTCATCTTACAAGTGCCGAGCCAAGACTCGGTCATCGGTACTTCTTACTTGTCCGATTTATATACCTAGTAACTAAACCTTTCCGGAAGTGTCGGTTCTTTGACGTGAGATTATCGATGCTAACTAAATACTGGCTTTCCACAGATCGCAACCACGGGAACCTCGGAGAATGTGTTTTATTTAGGTAGGAAGATTTGTATTTCGACGTCTCTAAATGCTATCAGCTGCCCAGTGCCCACCTCCGTCTCAACAACGCAGCCCAACAGCATCGCATACCTAGGTAGGTAAGGTAGCATAAGATATGCTACCTACCTTGATATTTGCAAGGAATATCAAACAGATTGAGAACACCATCTTCCACATTGTTCTAGGTCAAAAGTGGTACAGTATTAGAAAAAAACAAGGACTCATGTTATGGCAAATGTTTGCTAATAACCCTTATTATCCTTGTCACGCTTTCATGGAGCGAGGCAGTGAGGTTCATATCATCATCAAGTTCGACATGTTTTTACCATACTGTGATCAGTTACCCCTGCAATATATCTCCCATGGGTCATCGCCAGTATTCGTTCATAATGATGGCGTCTTTCTTGGTATCGAGGCTTATCGCTATCGAATGCTTGCAATGCCGTTTCACTGCATGCCATCCTCAAAATCCGGGGTAATTCTTAGTCATCCGACCTCCAACCTAGCTGCAAAATCCCCCCACTGTAGTTTACTCAATCCCGAAACAAAATATTAGACATCGAAAATGTGTCAATCATAGCAGATGTGCTTGAAAGAGCCCATTCAACGAAAAGCTCGCCATCATGATTCGTAATATTTTCGTTCCCGCGCGCAGCTCGCGGCATAGGGTCGCTGTATTAGCACTTTACCGAGCGCTTTTGAAGACAGGATCCAGCGTTCCTTTGCCAAAGGAACTTCATCGCAATGGACACAGACATCCCATCACCAACATCTTGAGGGCGAGGTTCGCAAAAAATAAGCCGCTCACAAGTTTGAGGCTCGTATACGATTCCATGACTGCAGGCTACAAGGTGTGAACATCGAGAGATCGACTGTTTAAACCATGGACTAATAAGCCTGTCTAGTTTCTTACCTTACTGACTAAAGGTCTAAAAGAAAAGTCGCCAGAGCATTCCGAAATACTTCGACATATACAAAAGCGCAACGAGACAGCCGAAATCTCTCGCTCTACACGTCCGTTCAAGAAAAGCCTCCCTCCTTCAAAACAACGTCGTAATCCTCCTCTTCTCACCAAAATCTCTGCTCCCGGCGAGTATCCGAAATACGAGCCAACAGTCCGACCTCTTCCTAAGACCGCCTTCGTAGGCGAGCGCAAGGTGCCTGTGCCTGGCCACACTGCCGAATATCTCTCATTCCTGCGAATCAAGAAGCCCCAACCTGCGGCGTTCTCCCGAGCACTGGGAGAAAGGACAGCAAGATACAGGCAAGCCATTAGTGCTATTAAAGATATAGATACGGAGCATGTATACGCAGCTGCCTCCGAGGATCTTTGGGATGGTATCATGCATCGCTTGCTGTATGAGAAGGGTGCTACAGTTGAAGAAACGCGGGACGGTCCCTTGGAATCCTTTCGTTTCAGTACTACCTTGTCCAAGGCTTGGTGGGAAATGAAGCTTTTCAGGCTCATTGAAGATACGATAGCGCGTTCTGAGGCATTGAGTAGGCTTGTGGAACAAGAAAGGGCACTGGCCAAGGAAGAAAAACAAAGCGGCCTAGGACCAACCGATCCTAAAGTTGCTAAGGAAACTCTCGACCAGATTCTTACAAACTACCGTCGAAAGCAGGCTGCATCGAAACAAGAAGAAGATGAGAACGACACCAATACATTTCATGATCCTTTCATGTCACCAAAATGGTTAAAAAAAGTGGGAAGATTGGTGACAGAAGAGCTCGAGCGGAACGGAAGAACGCAAGCGAGACAAAACAAGAAGATTGAAGAATTCATGGGCGAGGATGAGCAGCCCGGAACACAAAAAAGAAGCTTCTACCAGAAGAGGCAAACTCGACGATAGGGCTGGCCGTTTTCTGAGTGCGTGAAGCCACGGCCATGCGGCAGGCCGCCTCCAAAAGCAAGGGACGATTTTATTACCTATACCCGGTGCAAGCATCATATGACGGAATTGACGATAAACATATGTATAGTATATAGAGCATAGATGGATTGGATACGGCTACCTCTTGTATTCAACTTTTGACTAGACGTAATATATCATAACAATGGTATGTAAAAAGAAATTGCTCAAAATCATAAGCTAAGAGCTTTCGCCTTCATCACCAGTATCGCAGTCCTGCACGGTACCTTGGTCAATGTCCGGAACGTGTCCAATTTCTCAAATATGCTCTGCTTCAAGCATCCGATTAGACCTACTCGAAGGCGCTCGTGGTCGGGTCATCATTTTCAACGTTCTTTTCCCTTCGTTCGCTACTTCAGCCCAGCTCTTTAATGACTGGAGTGATGGTACAGATGGTCGGCGTGTCTGATCCCCGTCAGTACTGACGAGCTCTGATCTAAGCGTCCTGGGCGAAGACATGGTGGACAGTGATGTCGAGAAGGCTGGACTGCTCGGCTCAGAAAGCAACGACGGCAATTCAGGGGTTACCGGTCTGGCACCGGGCTGCTTGGATAGTTGGCCCCAGCTAGGTAGATTGTCCGAATCCAAAGGAATGGGATTGCGGTCCAATGCTGGGCTGCCTTGTAAAGGCGTTGGAGTTGTTTCAATGCTATGTTGAGAGAACACAGACGACGACATGCTACTGTCTGTCAAGCTTTGATCTCGGTTGAGATTCGGCGTCTCACTGCGAGAGGGTGTAACTGGTAGAGGGAGTTTGGAGCCAGATCCACGAGACCTCAAAGCATACCCTGCTATGGCTGTGAAGCTTGGCGATCTTGAAGTTGGGAATTCTACCGATCCTCTAGGGGTTGATTCTTGAGGAGGTCGTGGGGAGACAGCCTGCCTTTGTAGTGGTGATGCTTTCTGCTCGAGCGGGAGACGTTGAGATGAACGTGAGTAGGGCTGGAGAGCTGGTCTTGCTGCCGGTGTTACAGGAGTTGATCTCGATTTTGGCGACGTAACAAGCTCAAGACCGGCACCCAAGGATGCTGTGCTCGTTCGGTAAGGTCGCGGCATCACCGGTTTTCCGGGGACCCGGCCTACACTACTCTTTCGATGAGAGTTTCCAGCTTCCAGCATACTACATCTATCTTCCATTTCCTTCAACTTTCTCTGGAGGGCAACCACAGCCTGCTCGTGTCCTTTGCGCTCGTGCTCGAGCCGAAGTTCGTATGTCCTATCTCGTCCTTCCAGTTCATTGATCTTCTGTTTCAAACGATCGTTTTCCTTTCGAAGACTCGTCAGAGCCGCGAGTTTCTTGTCCCATTTGTCTTCCACCCATGAAATTGGCCTTTTGCAACATTCACCATGGTATATCTGATGAATCCCTCCTAGCATGGACAATTTATCATCTATTTTATATGCGTGCAACCGGTTCTTGGGGTTTGGTGTGATCATTCGAGCAATCAGGTTAACAACTGGCCTGGGACGGACTGTCTCTTGGCCCTCGTAGGTAAACATAAAAGGGGGCGTAACCAAGGCATGCGATGTAAGCTTTTCAAGGTGGGCGTTGAGCTTCTTTTCCCGTTCGTAAAGTTGTTCTTCCTGTGTGCTTCTAGATGGATATCGCAGAGCTTCGTCAAATTCGGCTAAACGAACGTTGTATAGGACTGTTGCGATATTGAGAAAGACGAGGCCTAGTGAGTAAATGTCGGACAATTGCATGCTAGATCCGTTGTCGGCGTAGAGCTCAGGTGCCCGCCACCTCTCAGTACCCGGTACTCCTTCTGTCGTCGTTTGGTCTTGTCCACTTACATCCCTTGAGACACCGAAATCTGCAAGGTATACACGGTCCGCCTTCAGGAGGATATTAGATGGCTTAATATCAAGGTGCCTAACATCATTTTGGTGGCAGTAAGCCATTGCACGAGCAATGCAACCAATTGCATTGCGTAGGAATTCTAGTGGGCATTTTGTCATGGAATGCAGAAGCTGGTCTTGGGAGGAGGGCTCTATGGCGCTCAAGTCCTTGATGTCTAGAGCATCGAGTCTCTCGATAATGTCCTCGCGATCCCCCTCTCCCAAACGCAGAAACTCTAGGTCTTCGAGAAGCGTGCTCAAGTTGCAGATAGCCGCAGGCCAGATGAGCAGACATAATTCGTGAGTTCGCGGTGCGTATGTGGCAACTAGCTTAACGACATGTCGATGATCAAGCTTTTGCATAGTCAAGCTCTCCTTGCGCAAATCATCGATTGTAAAGCCACGGCGCCGTGGAATTCTCTTGCGCGCAAGACAAACGGATCCATAAGAGACCTTCTCAACGCGACCGAATGCGCCGTACCCAAGGTCGTCGAGTTTGGCAAGTTTTGTGTCGAAGCGTTTCGCATCGGGGCCGTTGAACAAAGGCTTATTTCTGTACAACAATTTATCAGCCATGAGGGTAGAAGCAGCTTGTGGTATATTCAGATAGGTAGCTTACATGCCAGGCCAACTGTCGTCCTCGTTCCAACTGTCAATTATGCTCAACTCCTCAAGCTCGCGCTCGGCCTCCCAGATACGACCATAGTGTTGAATTGGACCTGACTGTCCGACTCTTGTCCATCCCCGCACCCAGTCACCCATTTTGGGGTTTATTAGAGGGCAAATAAATGGTGTTGTGAGCCCAGGTAGTGATGGCGATTGAAAATTGTGGCGAGGTCAAGCTGGAACATAAGCCGCCATAATGGCGCAACGTCGAATGCTGAGGTTGACAATGACGAGCGCTGCTAATTGACAAGGTCTCCTTATACGATCCGACGGTTTTGAGAGCAGCCGATCATGCACTTGAACAGCACGCTTGGGTGGTGAAGGTTGAGGAGGAGGAAGGCAGAAAGCTGTAAGACAGAGAGAGTCCGTAGGGATAAGGTCGTTCTGCTCTATGGCGGGGGACAATGAAGACTGGCCCGTCTCGCTGTCGCGAAAGTGGCAGTGACATTTTGAAGGGGTCCTACCTGACTGGGTCTGTATGAGAAGTTACGCATAAAGATTACCCTGCAGCTAGAATAATCTTATTTGACTGTAGCTAAGTGGGACATTGAACTTGTTAGCTCTAATCTTATTTAAATCTATTTGCCCTTCCTTTCGTACGTATATTACTTATACTATCCTGAACCTTGCTCATCACTTTCACAGTTTGACTGTTCTTTGTCTTGTACATCGTCTGTTAAGTTCCTACCCAGACTTGAACTATCCCCGCGTGGATCTAACACTGCCACTGCCACTGCCATCTCAGTGGGTCAATCGTTGCTCCGATCTGCTGGAACCCACTACCTAGTCTAGCTGATTAACGCTCAACCCATCATCCATATTCCATTGCTAAGCCTCCTCCCCTTGATCAAGCGGGACGCAGCTCACCAAGCTACACCTATGAATTCCGTTATGAGATAAATCAGAGACTTGGCACAAATGCCCTCAACTACTTAATTGACTTGAAGGCGGGACTGAGGCCGACAGGATTCAGAAGACTAGTTACCCAAGAATGGGCTTTATTTGTAAATGCTTGGATTCCTGGTTCCTGGTTCAGTCGAGTTACTACTAATATTGGATTGATTGGTTATGGCTAAAATAAGCGCTAGCCACTAAGTAGCCCGACATCGATCGGCATTTCAGATCCATCCCCAGTCGACACGGTACGGTACGGTACGGTACGGTACATCCCTCCTTCAACTTCAACCACCCGCCAAATCAACCCTACTCACTTCATCTTACACCTACTCATTTGTATCTAACCTCTTCACTATCGCGTTTGTTTGTTCACGTCGCGTATCCGCTTCTGGCCCCGTATCCCTCATAGAACCCCACTCGGCATAAGGGATAGAGTCGGCAGCGCCCCGGATTCTGAAATCGGCCTCACCAGACACACAGTCTTTCTCACCATTTTCCCTTGGAGACTTGGGTCATAGACTGCAGCTCGTCAAACAGACGGCAACCACGATAACTCAGGTCGTCACGCATTAGTTCTCTGATGGACGGCCTGGGACACGCGTACTCGCTCAAGAGGTTGAGACTTTTTTTTTTAACCTGAATATCAACGACCTGCTATTGGCAAATTGATCATAATGCTCGAAGCACCCCAGACTGCCCCGGAGTCACTTCCGGCACCAGAATCTCTCCTCCCACGGAAGCGTTCTAAGACATCTGAGGATAACGACGAAGACAGAGGCAAGAAACGATCCAGAGGCCGGCCACGTCTCGACACCAGAGACGAGACAGCTCAGGATGTGAGTTAAAGCGCAGCCTAAATTTATTTTCGCCCGAACCAAATTAGTAACATCGTACAGCGTCGTCGAACCCAAATTCGACTGGCTCAACGAGCCTATCGTAACCGCAAAGATACTGCGATCACCACTCTTGAGGATAAGGTTAAGGATCTTGAGGATGCTAATGAGAACATGAGCAAAGAGTTCATGAATTTCTTTGACTTCGTCCTTTCTCAGGGAATGCTTCAAGGTGCACCGGAGGTGGCAAGACGACTAAATGATACAACTCGCAAATTCCTCTCTCTTACCCGCAAATCTGCTGAGGACTCAAATAGAGACGACTCGAGTAGTGCTCCAGCCACGGCTCATGTGCAAGATGGAGATGAGGCGCAAGATGGAGAGCGACGTACATCAGCGCACAGTTCCCGCACTTCGAACTCGCCGAGTGACAATTTCATCACCCCCAATCCTTCAGCATCCAACACCATTTCCCTGGAAAAACACCAAACTACCCCGCAAAGAGTGAACGGACAAATCCGACAACAGGCTACTCCTCCCCTAAATCTGCCTTACGAGATCATTACGATGCCGACGACAGACAATGCGAGTTTTCCAGTTTACGACACCCAAACACCAATTAACCTCGAGCAAAACCCTTTTCTTGAGCAACCTTTTCCTGCCGTCCCTTCGCCACCTTCTTATTCTTCACAAGAGCGCAGCTTCGGTCGTCGCCTCCAAAGAGCAGCATTGGAGGCAGGGCTCCGATTGGTGTCGATGGCCAATCCACCACCTCTTCGCTACGCTCAAGTCTTTGGCTTCTGTTTACTCTTCGAGCCTAGAGAGTCAATCATTCGTCGTATGTCCAGCACGTTGGCCAGGGTCAGCCAAGAGTCTCTATTTGTATGGAGATATCCTTTCACAAATCTTGGTGGTTCTGGCACATTTTTCCCCGATCACGAAAATTCTGGAAGCTATTCATCAACGGACGCCAACGGGAATCGGCTGCATTTGGGAAATCAAGGTCTGGCTCAACCTATGAAGCCGTCGGAAATGACTGGCTTCTCGATGGGTCCATTTGGACCTGATGTAGAAACCACAAGAGGAGATCGTATCGACGAGCGCATGCGGATGATGTATAAGGGATTTGAGGGAGACTTTTTCGATGCTGATGAGGCAGAGACGTACCTACGCCAAAAAGGCATCGTGATTCCTGCCAACGTGGATTTTATCGATGCCGAAATCGACATTGGCTCTCTCGAAGAGTCTCCAGATCTTTCAGGTTTTGGGGCGAGTAACAGCGGCTTCTTCGGGTCACATCAGGCGCCTGTTTCCAGTCAAGGGCTCTATATGACGCCTCAACAACATGTAACAAATGCCTCTGGTATGTGGCAAAGCTCAATACCTAACAGCGTCACCAACAACGCATCATCTATAACGCCAGCTCCGCTTATAGCATCGACGATAGGTTCTGATATGACAGGCTTCGTATCGCAATTTGGATCTTCAAACGATGGGCAATACAGCCAGGGCCTGGGATCCTTTGTGGATGCATCATACTTTCCTCGAGAATGGACAACGGATTCCAATTGGATGAAGAGCAAAGTGACGATAGATGTTAATCGACTGGTAGCCGGTGAGTTCTACGAGATCGAAACTCTTTTCACATGGCAGACACTAACATAGTGTAGAACTGACGAGTAGGTCAGTGTGTTTGGGCCGAACACCAGGTGTGCGGCCAAAGGATATTGACAAAGCAGTTAAGTTGGCTATTGTGTTGACTGGATCTTAGCGTTCGGGTATGTTGATAGAAATTTGTCAACTAATCTACGCCTTGTATACAAGTTTGCGCACGTTGGTAACATGGCCGAAGAAACGCAACGATTGAATAATTGTATAATGTATCAACGATAGACCTGGAGCATGTAGACAGGAGTTGTTTGAGTCTTTCATGTAAGACCACCGACGTCTGAGACGTAACCATGGCTTTAGGATTCAAAGAAATGGATAAAGAGTCATGGATTTTGTGCCAAATGAAGAAGCCTCATGAGGCGTTTCTGCTTTCACAGCCATCTTTTAGATATGGATGCCTGCCTTAACGAGTGACGTGAGATGGACGAAGTGGGTAAAAGCCCAGCTTTGCCTACTAATTATTCTTAAGCGCCTGGACCTGCGACTTAAAGCCCAAGTTAGACTAGCGCAACCTTGACCAGCCATCAAGTCGCTGCAATCACTCAAAATGCAACGAACCAGCGCTTGCACAGGCTGACTCTGTACCTGATCTTCCTTGTTAATAAAATAAATCTACCTCGGAAACCCAGGGATAAGTACTAACCTTGGTACCTTAGTACCTGCCTGTAGGTTAGCACTCTGGGGCTGTCCTTCGGTCTTTTCAATCTGATAAGTAGGTACCTACCTTCCTTACCTAACTTAAGGTACTAGGTAAGTCAGGCAAGGCCAAGAGAAGCATACAAGGGGTACTGCCTCAGACAGGGCAATGCACTTTGTAAGCTTGTAACTAGCAACAACAAAAGAGAAGCGAGACACCCATGCCTTGACTAAACAAGTCCGATTTGGACAATACCCTGGGGGGATTCGAGACGCCATCGCTTTTGCCGCAACCAACAAAGGCCTCGAGTTAAAGTTGACTGACACTATCTTAAAGAATTTCTACTTGGGAACTGGACTGAGTACCCTGCCAGCCAACGAGTCTCACGCGACGAGGCCTCGAGTTCTTTGTCAATTGCACGAATCCAATAGCTTGGCAAAACAGCGCAACACCAGCACCAGTTCTGTGCTGTGCTGGGCTGGCCCATTCATGATTATCCCCGCTCACCCTTGACCAACTAATGACCATCACCTGGCTCTGGCTTGTGAGCCACGCTTTATCAGGTTGGAGTCATTCACCGCAAACAGCCTCAACTCTCTTGGACGAGCTTTGAATGGCTGCGCCTCTACGGCCTTTGTCTCTGCCTTTCTTCCCTCCCGACTTATTCAACTTTCCAAGTCAAGCTCGACCATTAGCTGCTTCAACATAAATGGGCGCACTCTGCTCCCGAACAGAGCCGGTGGAGGAGATCAAGGGTACTAATCAGCAACATAGTCAGCAACAGAGTCAAAATCATCATCAGGACGGCAAAAAGGAACATTCACACCCTGGCCTCATGGCTCGTCGATCGCAACGTATAGCAAATCAATCCAGAAACGCCCGTATGAAGGAGCAGCAACCCGCGCCAGACCCTGCCGCCTTGGCGCGGAATTATATTCAAGCCTATGATGCCGAAATCGCAGGGCGAGATATTATTATGACAGAGTCCTCTACAGTCACACAAGAATCAGGGCCCGTTGGTGACTACTTCAGGTTACGGCAAAATTTGGTGACCCGCGAGAAGGCTTTGGATTTTGACCATGATTGTCGCATACACAGCACGCCTGAGGAAAGACGCGCAGACGTTATTATCCAGCAATTGCGACGCAATGATGAGGAGACTGTATATGCCCAGGCTGCACCAAGGACGGGCTACGGTGGCCAGCTGCACCCTCGATTTCCAGGAGACCATTTCCTCTCTAACAAAGACCTCATCGATCAAACAAGTCTCTTCAAGGTGGCACAACGTATGCCCAAGGGCAGTCACTTGCACATTCATTTCAATGCTTGCCTTGCTCCTCAGGTTCTGCTCAACCTAGCCAAGGAGATGGACCGTATGTTCATCATGAGCGATGTGCCTCTGGTCTCTGACAACAATCATATCAACTTTGACAGATGTGAAATTCAATTTTCTTTGTTGAGTCATGAGAAGGCAAAGAAATCCCCGGGTCCGGGTGACTTATTCTCTCGTGACTATGAACCTCGACAAACCATGCCATTCAAGGATTTCCTCAACAAATTTCCTGGATACTACACTAAAGACTCTACCAGTGTCGATGAGTGGCTATTTGAAAAACTCATGTTTCACGAAGAGGAGGCGCATAATCATTTACAGACCGCGTCTGGGTAAGTTCTTCAGATAATATTCTATAATCAAGAATGGGTGAGAGCTAATAGTGCAAAGCGCGTGGGAGAAATTCAATGGACGGACGCGGATGATGAAAGGTCTCTTCAACTACGCGACTGCATACCGAAGATACACGCGTCTATGCCTGGAGGACTTCATGAAAGACAACATCAGCTATGCTGAGATTAGGCCCAATTTTATGACCAGCAACCAGCTCTGGAGCGACGACGGCACGCAACTTATCGACAACAAGGGCATCATGGAATTGATCATCGGGGAGGTTGAGAAATTCCAAGCCGACATGAAGAAGCAAGGGAAATACTTTGGAGGTCTCAAGGTAATTTACTGCACGCCTCGGTCATTTGGACCATCGCAGATTGAGGCCGCTCTTACAGAGTGTCTGGACTTTAAGAAGTTATGGCCGGAATGGATCGCTGGTAAGAGATTATCGCCTTATCCTGCCTCTCAAATACCACTCCTACTGACTGCTGTGTAGGCTTCGACCTTGTAGGGGAAGAATCGAAAGGACGGCCTATCAAAGACTTCATCCCTGAACTCTTGAAGTTCCAGGGTAACTGCGCAAGTGAGGGTGTAGAAATACCATTCCTCTTTCACTGCGGCGAGACACTGGATATGGGGACCGATACCGATGGTAACCTTGTTGATGCACTCCTGTTGAAGTCAAAGAGAATCGGGCACGGCTTTGCGTTAGCCAAGCATCCTTATGTGATGCAACATATGAAGGAGCGTGGTATCTGCCTCGAGCTTTGCCCCATTTCTAACGAGATTCTGGGACTCACACCACGCGTCAGTGGACATGCTATGTACCAGCTTCTTGCCAACAACGTGCACTGCACAGTAAGCTCTGACAATGGAACGCTTTTCAGGTTAGGCACTTTGCACATTGGAATTTCGCAGACAGCTAATTGAGGTCAACAGGTCCACTTTATCTCACGACTTTTATCAGGTCATGGTTGGCAAAGCTGACATGGGACTATTTGGATGGAAACAGCTCGTGCTGTGGAGTCTTGAGCACGCATGCCTCTCAGACTCTGAACGATCTACAGTAGTTCATGACTGGGAGCAAAAATGGAAGGAGTTTGTCGATTGGGTGATTGAGACACATGAGACTAAAGGAAGCCTCGTTTGAAGTTTCAACAACGAAGGGTGTCTTTTCTGGGCGGTGTTTTCTTTCTCCCACAACGGACGTAGTTTTTTTTTATTTCACGAGGCAAATCAGGAGTTGGGCGAATGCAAGAAAGATCGCAATGGCGGTGGCTGGTTTATGAAGCGACGTTTGTGGCAGCAGATGGGGATGAATTTTACGTGGAGCAGGAATTTGATTTACAGGGTCACCAATGATAGATGAATGAACGACAACAAGGGAACCTGGTTTGAAATTGGTTGGAAGGACTAGATAGATACCCTCTTTTCCATTGGCATAGCCATTGACAGTCTGAGCTCTTTTGCTTTTATGCTGTGCTACGTGAGTAATCAACTCCAAGACACTGTAGCTGAATATTTCTTGATGTAGCAGGCAGACGTTACTGCACAGCCCCGTCAGTTTGATCAAAGAACCAGCCTACTACGTATTTATTATTGTTGGGTTTGAGCCTCTTCGCTATCCATGGATGGCTGCATTGTATACAATGGACTGGTGAGAGTGACGACAGTCGTTTTCGTGACACTGACAAAGACATATTGTAGCTTTAAGTCACAGAACATATGAATGGGTATAAGAGGAGCTCTTGCTGCAATTATCGCAGGGGAAACAAACGTTCCAAAGATCTGCAGCGTTACTGTAACTATCACTTTGACGACAGTGGAGGCTCAGCTGAGATGACGCGGGAACGGGTGCAGCTGCCGTGGCGCAGCCATTTAACGTTATTCCTTTCTTAAATAACCAGCCAGCCTTCTGCTCAAAGATATCACTTGCTGTTCAGTTAATTCAGTTGTTATGATAATGACTTGAGATTTTAAACTGTTTGCGCCTTCCTGTGGACCTGTTTCTCCCTTCCCCTTGTTTAAGCGTCATATCCTTTGATATATTCCTACCCATAGCATCACCATATAACTCCAACTTTACCCCTGCACATCGCCAACATGGCTGATCCAGATAGCCCAGGCTGGAAATGGTTCCCCAACACCAAAGCCAACTGGTCACTCGATGTCGTGACTCTTCTCGCCGTTATTGGCGAGTCGTCTATGGCAGAGCAGACTCAGACTATTACAGCATCTGCTCTGTGTCTTATTCCACGACTGATTCCGGCACCCCAAGCCCTTCTCAAGCCTTCACGCCCGAGTCGCATGCCTGAGACTCTTGCAAAGATGACGGGCGTCTACAGCGGGACCACTCTCGACTCTGTGGGCTTCTTCGCCACTATAATCACGCCTTTAGATGCTCTTCAGCCTTACAGCTTCCGCGTTTTTGAGATTAAACACACAGTTCCATCTCATCTAGAAGATGTCGATATAAACCCAACTTCAGCTCAGGAAAGCTGGTCCACCCGAGGTCTCAACTGGGTCAAGTCACGACGTTCAAGCTCCTATAGCAAAGATCGGCCACCGACTTCAAAAGAGGCACAAGCCAATTGCATTTCACGTGCCCCGAGAATGGACGGTGGCCTTCCCCTACCTGCGCAGGCAAATTTGCCGGCCGCAGCACGTACAACAACGTTCAATTTACCAAACGAATCACCGGGGAACGAGGATGCCCCCAAATCCATCGTACGCCGACCTACAGCGAAACAAAAAGTCCAAGACATGCTTGCGAACCCTACTTTTGCCAATACCAAGAGGCGTCCTGCGGTCCCGGCCAAGCTCTTCTCTCCCATTCATGTACTTTCAGTCTTTTCATGCCTACTAAGCATAGCAATCATAGTTTGCGCCGTAGTATGGAAAGACGGCAATGCTATTTTGGCTGTCTCTCTTATATCTTTTGCCTCAACTGTGGTAGGGTATGCCTCGTTCTGGCATCCCATTCTTATGAACCGAAAACACACGAATGAGGTTCCTCGAGGCGATGTTATGATTAGAACACGAGAAGGCGCCTTTATACTCATCAAATGCACAGAGGAGGTTGCTAGAGAACTATATTCTGGTACAGAAGAGTGTCACTATCATGTTGGTGGTCGTACATATCGACTACTTATGGCTCTGGGGACTACGCTGCTCATGCTGAGCGTTGTACTGTTCGGAAACTGTAAATGGAACTCGCAGATATTTATTGGTGGCAGCTACATTGTTCTCAACGGATTGTACTGGGGCTTGGGCATGCTCCCGCGCTCCTATTTTTGGGACCTTTCGCGGTATCAGTGGGAAGACATTACCCCTGACGATGCGAAGAATGCCCATGAAATGACGGATAAGAATGATCAACGCGAGGGCTATCCCAGCTTTACACGGACGTTGTGGTTCGCCATTCGAGAAACACAACGAACTGGCTGGGTAAGCCGCAGCGGAGCTGCACCCGGCACAGACCAGTGGAAGAACTGGTTGAGGGAAGCATTGGTAAACGCCAAGAAGGGAAACAGGTCTTGGAACTCTGTGGCTAGAAAGGATGTAATCGTCAAAGAGAATCTCGCCGCTGACGAAGTCTTTGACGAAGCAGCTCAACATGCACCAGCGGTTGAAGTGCAGACGATGGCTACCACAAAACAAAGCCATGACTGGGAGAAAGACCTCTCAACATTCTGAAGCAAACTATGGAGGAGACTGGATGTCGTGGTAACGTTCACAAACAGAATTTGGGTAGTTGGCTTTCTGAATCACGATTTTGAATGTTGGTTACCGATATAATGAACGCATATGACTGTTTTTATTTTCTTTCATTTTTTAGCTTAGGTCAAATATACTCAGATAGATACCCCAAACTCTTGCAAATTTATTCGGAGCAGTGTCAGGTATACTGAACATTGGAAATCATCTACCTTGCACCCAGAAGGCTGTGTCATGGTTCTATATCTCTTGACGGGTGACCATGTCACGTTCCAAACGCCGGCTATCTATTAACGCAAACAATGATTTATCATACTCCGGTTTTTAATACACTTATGCAATAGCCAAGTACAGGTTTCTCATTTAATCATCGAAGTAAATGCCCTTCTTGTCTGAGATATCAATGGCACCACCGCGGTAGCTGCCCCTCTTCTTCTTGTTCTTTTCCTTAGTGAATCCCTTACCCTTGGTCACGATCAGATCCTCATGCGCTCGCTGGGAGTAAGCGATGGAAACATATTCGTTGGAGGCGAATTTAGGGTCGACCTTGATGTTCTTGGGAATGCGAGAGAAAGGTTCGTTCTGCTTCTTGCGTCCATTGCCGTTGACAACAGGGTCGGGAGGCAGAGGTGGGTTTGCCAAGTTTGACTGGAACTCAGGCGAGGTCTTATCTAATGTGACAGAAGAATCGGAGGAGTCCTTGGCGTCCTTCTCCTTCTTAACCTTCTCCTTCTTGACCTTCTCTTGCTTGACCTCCTTCTTGTCGGAGTCAGAATCAGAGTCTGAAGAGTCGGATTCAGAAGACGAGCCATCGGAGTCGGGGAGTGGCACCTTGGCTGCAGCCTTGCCCTCAGAATCGCTAGAGTCGGAATCAGAGTCGGAGTCAGAGTCGGAGCCGGAGTCAGAGCTTGAATCAGAGCTAGAGTCGGAGCTATCAGAATCAGAATCAGAATCAGAATCCGACTCAGCACTCTCGTCATCGGAGTCGCTGCTGGAATCGCTGTCGCTGGAGTCGCTAGAGTCGCTGGACTCGGAAGAGCTGGAGCTGGAGCTGGAGGATGAAGCACGCTTTCGCTTCTTGGCCTGAGGCTTCTTGCCGGAATCGGAATCGGAATCGGAAGAACTCGAGTCAGAGTCGGAGTCGGAGCCTGAGGACGATTCAGAAGAGCTGTCATCGGAAGGGGCTTTGCGCTTGAGGTTGTTGGGAGGCGTAGGTTTAGCAGCTTCCTCCTCGCTATCGCTGTTGGAGCTATCAGAAGAGGGCTCGGCATCCTTCATGTCCACGTCTTCTTCCTTGTTTTCGCTCGACTCAGAACTACTAGAAGCCTTCTTGGAGGACTTCTTCTTGGACTTGCTGCTGTCCGCGCCCTTGGTGGCTTCCCAAGTCTGAAAGACACTGACAAGGGAAGGATTGCCCTGCTCATCGGCCGCAGCAGTCGCTTGCCAGCCCTTCTTCTCGCGCTGCTTCCTGAAGGCATCGGCAGCATTTTTGAAGGAGTGGTCGGAGAGGAAGTTCTCTACCAAGTCCATGAGCTGACCTGGCGGAGGAGTGGATGCGACATCGTTCTTGGCCGCAGCGGTCTTGGTGCTCTTCTTGCCCATGTTGTTGGAAGTAGTGGTAGACTTGGCAGGGTTAAGGGGGTTATTAGAAAATAGCCACGGCGGAGGGCTTTGTTTTGAGCCAGACATATGCCAATGCCAGAAAGCAAAACCTGAGCAATTGCAACAGCAAGAATGTGTCTTGTTATCGAGGGCGGACTGACTGACAAACAGACAGAAATATTTCTTGGGCTTGGTCTTCGCGCCGGCTGGAGACTGGCTAACAAAAAATTTCTGTGGACATGTGGGTCAACGGTGGGGCACGTGCTGTTATAAGAGTGTTTATCGTTATCACTAGTAGTGGACCCAGTACGCTAGCAGGGGCCCTGTTAGGTGCAGCCCTGTTATGACCTTGGCGATGACCCCTGAGCTCTAAGTATCGAACGATAAGACAGTTCACATGTCTAGCGTACCATCCCATCTGTTTATGCGTATCTACTAACTGCTGTACCTGACAGCTGTGCTAGCTCGACACCCGACACCTGAACCGCTGGTACCATAGCGACGTCCAGACTTGTGCATCATCACCTATCCAAGCTCAGCGTCGCAACCAAAACAAACACCAACTAATGCCAATTCCTTATTTCAACAAAAGACGATACCTTGCGATCCGAGACCTATCGACGAATCTGGGAAACCCCTTCCCACAGTTCACGCATGATAGTTCGAATTTGTTTCATGGCACATCATTAAAGATTTGCTGTTGAATTCCATTAGGACAGACAGTTCTGGCATCTTCGAAAGATGTCGACCAACGCAACGAAAAGAAAATTCAACACTCTACTGCAAGGCCTCGGATCTTCGACAACAAGAAATGGCGACGAGACGCTGGCGCACAACGCTGGTTCGACTGCTTCCGACTCACCAGCTCGCGCATCCAGCGCCGATCTCGAGCTGCTCCAGAAACGCAGACGGCTTGGTTTCCCAGACTCAACAGCTCCTAAGCTGGGAAAGAGGGCTAATTTGTCAGCTACTATATCGGCTATTGTTTCTCGACGCACACAAGGCCACGAGTCGTCCAAAACTTCAAATTCACCACCCGCACGATACGCGCCAACCGATCGTGGAGACCTGTTAAAGCGGCTCAGTACTTTCCAAGAAATAACAGACTGGACTCCAAAGCCTGAAAGGGTGAACGAGGTGGAATGGGCGAAGCGTGGATGGGTCTGTCATGGCAAGGAAACTGTTCGATGTCTTCTCTGCCACCGAGAATTGGTAGTTAAACTGAACCGAAAGGACGTGAACGGCAAAGAGATCTCTGTTCTTGTATCATCCGAGATTGGTAAGTCTTTTGCGTCAGTACTCTATTGACTGTGTGTTGACAACTCTACAGAAGAGGCCTTGGTTGATAAATATGCCGACCTTATTATAACTTCACACCAGGAGGAATGTCTATGGCGCAAACGAGGCTGTGATAGTAAGTCCATATATCTAGTAGCAAGTTGTCACGGTTGGCTTACCATTTCTTACAGACTCTATTCTGCGGTTGTCTTTGACAAACGCCCAGACAGCCCTGGCTGCTTTACGTGAGAGATATGATGAGTTGTTGGTAAGGAAAGCGTTCTTGCCATACGAATTTAATCTTCGATTGCCGGATGAATTGAACCTAGACAAGGTCTTGTCCCAACTCCCTAGCGATTTCTTCACCAAGCCAGCTCCCACGAAGGATGCCGAAGCTCAGCCACATCGCATTGCTTTAGCACTTGCCTTAATAGGATGGCAAGGTCTGAACAACCCTCGAATTGGCGCAGTCCCAAACTCAGCCTCTTGCCACACATGCCTCAGACGACTGGGGCTCTGGATGTTCAAGAGTAAGGAAGTGGCAGATAATGGGGATATCATAGTGCCTGCCCCCATGGACTTCTTGGATCCGGCTAGAGAACATCGTTTCTTCTGTCCATGGTCCAATGCCGAAACTCAAAGGCAAGGACATTCCCAAAGCCGATTGGGACAAGACCTGCCAGGTTGGAGGGTATTAGTCCAAACACTTGGCAACGAGGCCCATCTTCGAAGCGTCTATGAGGGACGTTCGCCTGCCCGACCTCGGACTCAGCGTTCAATGGGTGCTCCCACCACACCGCAAAAACCTGGCACAGCGGCATCTATCAATACGCCAGTCGGGACCCCTGGTTCAGTAGCCGATTCCGGTCTAGACAATCCCGAAGAAGACGACAAAGAGAGGGATGCAAAGGACAAGGAGCGATGGGCGAGGCTAAAGAGAGTAAAGAGTTTGTTCGACACTAAGGGGAGTAGGAAGTTGAGGCAGTCGATAAGCAAATCTATCAGCCGACCGGGCACGGCGCATTCAACAAAATCGACAGGCGAAGCAAAAGAACAATGAAAAGTAATTATTGATGGAACAGGCAGTGGTTGATACAATAGTTGGAGGGTAATATAGCGATGATAAAGTTAAGAGGCCACGATCTCTTCATAGTTTATGGCAATACAGTATTAAAACCGAGGCTGGTCCTCGAGTACATGTTTCCTGTCAATCTGTTGTGTTTGGAATACGTGCACCCTGGTGACTGCCCACTTATGAAGCAACTATCGTACAAGAATCGTGGCTTACGTGCAAACGGTTTTGAAGCGCAGGCTGCAATGCTTTTGCTGATGTGGATCAGGATTTCCAAACAATATCGTCAAAAGAGACAACCTTGCCAGAATAAGCCTTCGTCTCAGCCTGCTTCTCAATCTTGTCGCCCAGAGAGAAACCAGCCATTTCTAGAATTGCGAGTCGTACACCTCCGATCCCCCCACCATTACCTAGACGACGGGATACGAAGGAAATCTTGGAAGCCGTGGCGTAGACGTCGAGTGTACGGCTGGAGCCCTCTCTCCAGCTTGGAGCTGAGTGAGCTGAAAGTCCGCCAATGATATCTTGAATCTGCCTGTGGAGGTTGTGACATGCTTCTTGCCATCTTTCTCCTGGTTTATCAGCTTTAGTGATGACCACCAAAGTACGAGTATTTGATCGAGCTAGCGTTCTCAGCATCCATCTATCTGTCTCTTGGAGCTTCTTGTCGGCTGGCATCAAAATGACTGCACCACGAAGCATCTTCCTGACGTTTAGGTACTTGAGGATGGTCTTCCCCCAATCCTCTTGACTCTTGAAGCCATAGCCGGGTGTATCCATAAGGATGAGGCTATGCTTCGGTGGCTCTTCTCCCTTGCGAACAAGCTCCTTGGCAATTTTTGGCCGTGGTCCGACACCATAGGCATTCATCGTGGTGGTTTTGCCAGGCTTGTGGCTAACTTTGGCAATCTCCATGCCACCGACAAGGGCGTTGAGGAAAGACGATTTACCGGCATTAGAGGCTCCCAGAACCACGACCTCTGGGACATGGTCGTTCTGAGGGTGATGATATAAAGTTTCTGCAGAATAGAGAATCTTACAGCCCTCTTCGAAGAACTTTCCGGCTGCCGCTAGAGGGGGCTTATCTTCTTTGGCAACACCGACTGGTGACTCTATGCCTTGCTTGAAACAGATAGATTCACTCTGGAACAACACTTGCTGATGAGGCTTGATACCCTTTGGTAACGGCGTTTTCGGTTTTGAGGGTTTTGACTTTTGTGCTTTGGAGTTGTCGGAACTGTCTGGTACGGCAGTATTTTTTGAAACGTTATAGTCTACTGGTTCCTGAACTATCGACTCGAGAGCCCGTGGTAAACTTTTACTGGTAGGCGATGCTGATGGAGCATCGATCTGCTGTGCTGGGTCAGAAGCACGTACGGTTCGACGTGATGGTCGTTGGCGTATACACAGTCTCTCTGAAGAACAGAAATGGGCCTTCTTGTATGTTAAATTGCCAGAGAAGAGCGAGGAGGGTAGCCGAGGTGCTCGTAAGGATCGTAGTAGTATCATGACAGCGTGTGTTGACTAAGTACGTAGTCGAGAGCAGACTAAATGAATTAATGGTCGAAAATTCGGATGGTGAAACTCCAAACCCTTCAAGTTGTAACAACACTAATCAAGCAGACTGGAATGAGAATAAAATAACAAAAGCACCAGCTTAGATAACTGGAATAATAATAATTTATATCAGAGTATAACGGAGCAAAAGTAAAGTATCACGACTCAAGAATATGGGAGGAAGTCACGTGTTAAATAGAAGAGGTCCACAGGGTAAGTAAGAGTCGTGATAACAGGCACGCACGGAACAAACGCTACAGATTCACTTTGGATATTCGAGAGTTCCAAGCTTGGAATAAAGTCCCAGGGGAAGCCCACTTCAAGATCGAGGGAGGAGCCTTTACACTCAAAAAGCTTACTCGTCGGACTCTGTCAACATCGCGAAGATGGGGACAATGAATCTTACGGAAATTGATGCCCACGAGCAGCCATCGGATGAGATGCGAGCTGAGTGGAAGGGTTATATGCGTCAAGATCATAAAAGTCTCCTCAACGACCCAAGGATCGATGATCCGCGTGCTCCTTTAGACGAATCTGGCTTCCGTCAGGTCTCAACCATTTCCAAAGAGCAAGTTGCGAAAAGTTTCGCTCGATTGGACCCTGATCTAGCCACTGAGGCTAAGAGTGATATCCAAGTCATTTATCACCCATTGCTACCGGGTAGGATTCTTCACTCATGCTTCTTTCGCCTAGAAACTTACACATACAGCAGGCCTGTTGATTATCCCCTCACTTCTACCGCCACCTGTGCAAAAGACTTTACTGGATCGTACGATTCATCGTGATCTCAGTGTGCAAAACCACCAGACCAACTTACATCTACACTACAGTCTACCGTACCCTGAAGGAAACAGCCAAGATGAGAGATCATTTTTCTCCATTGACCCCGAAACCCCGCCATCGTTTATGCCAAAAGACTCCAGCATTCACAAGCCGCTTTCAATTAAACAGGTCATGCAACGAAAATTGCACTGGGTAACCCTTGGTGGCCAGTACGATTGGACTAACCGTGTTTACCCTGAGGACTCGCCGCCACAATTCCCGAGTGACATCTCCCACTTGTTGAAGGATTTGTTCCCGGAGACTGATGCCCAGGCAGCCATCCTCAACTTCTATACACCAGGCGATACCATGATGATGCACAGGGATGTTAGCGAAGAGACGGACAAGGGCCTCATCAGCTTAAGCTTTGGTTGCGACGGCCTCTTCATGATAGCGCCCAACGACCTGAAACCAGGGTCACAGGGCGAGACACCAGCCGAAAAGCAGTACTTACTGCTGAGACTTAGATCTGGCGACGCTATCTACATGACACAGGAATCAAGATATGCCTGGCATGGAGTACCGAAAGTGCTCAAGGACACGTGCCCAAGCTATCTGGAAGACTGGCCAGCTCGTGAGGATGGACAGTTTTCGGAATGGCGCGGGTGGATGAAAACCAAGAGAATTAACCTGAATGTCCGCCAGATGCGAGATTAAGACACAATCCATAAACCACAGCTCGTCATGTTTACCGAGTGAATCGCATACGTTATGATATGCCCAGGTACTTCAGTTCTCTAAGCCGCCCTGCTCGTGATATTGATCGCTTACTCCATTTGCTATGCTATAGTGCAAATCGCACGAGGACGAGGTTGTCTCTGAAAAACCCAAATCATTGCTATAGTCGAGTCAATGTTCCCTGATTAAAGCCGTTCAATCCTATCTAAAACGCCTCGTTAAGCGAAACCAAACCCTTGGGCATTCTGTAATGCCATGCCAAGTCGCTCCCTCAACACCTCTTTGTCTCTATATTCTGGTAAAAGCAATGTGCCGTAGCAAGTATAGGCCGTAGGTAAATGCCCGCCAGTGCCATCTTCCTCACCGTTCTTCTGTATGACAAACTGCAAGTTTTTCATGCCGCCGACAGGAACACGGTCAGACGATGTCACAAACTCCAGCAGCCTCTGCTTCATGCCCTCATCGTACCTCTTAACAATAGACCAGAAATCCTTGATAGTACGATGCGAAGGGTCCCATCCTACGTAACGAGCATAACGTTTAAGTTCGCCAATGTCGATTTCCTGTATCCCTTCGACGAGTGACTGCAATGTTGACGGGCACAAGAGTGACAAGGACTTTTTATCCAAGCAAGAAGCAAATCCGCGCTCGAAAGCAAGATACTGGCGCCGAATGGAAAAGTCCGTCAGATACCGGATGTAGTCGATGACATAGTCATCCCGATTGTCGTTGGTAACAAGTGGTGCATCGTCAGAGTTATCCATATGGGGTGGTTCGATATCTGCTAAGCTTGAGGCTGCATTCGGCCAAGTCGTATTGCCATCCGGTCTCATCTCGCGTGTCACAATCGTTCCCAACGAAGACACCGAGAATTCATATGTGCGGGCAAAGATATCTTCGATAGGACCATTCGTTTCATCCCACTCCAGCAAGGTTGTCAGCCCACTCGCTAAATCTGGCCACCCGTCTGCAATATGGTGAAGCTCCTCAACAGGTTTACCCAGCAATTTTCGATAAAGAGCCTTCGGAAAGGTGACTGGTAGTGTCAAACCATTGTACAGCGCTAGTGACATTAGGAGCCCGACAAGCTCGTATTTCCATTCTTCGGTCAGCGAACCTGGGGCGAACCAAGCCATGCGTGTCCTTTCATCGACAGTAAAAGCCCCAAATCCAGGATCCAAGCACTCTGCGATGGCCAAACGGAAGAACTCTTGTTGGACACCTCCAGAGTCAAATCCCTCCTCGCCACTGTTTTCCCCCAGATGAACCTTGAGAGGTCGCAGAAGCTCCCTTCTTTCACGTCTCCAAAGTTGGTCAAAGGCATCCCTGGCGACATTTTGCCTTCCGACTTCCAGGACCAGATATTTGGAAGATGCTGTTCGCAAAAGATCTTGCAAAACCATTTTGTGATGCGGATTGGTTATGAGACTGCCTGGGTCGACGATCGCACTCATTCGTGTCTTAAGCGAACTTGACTCTTCGTACATGCGACTCATTCGGGCAAAATTAATAGACCGGAAGAAAGAAACCAATGTCTCAGGGCTGAAGATGTAGGGATAGTCGAGTATATGTTTTCTCCATCGAGTTGACTTAAAGGACAACCATTCCACAGGCATTTCTATCGAATCCAGGCGTTCTGAGAGATAGTCAACTCGGAATTGAACATCGCCTAGGAGCAAAAGGTTCCTAGAGCCATCTTAAGTATGTTAGCACATTCAATTTCCGTTCGCTAGTTTGTCAGGACTTGCACCTACGTAGGGTTTCAATGAAGGAAAGTGCCCCCCCAAAGGGTCCGTCCATAGCAAAGTCTGCCTGTCCGTCCCATTCACTCAACAATACAGTACGTGCCCAATCTAGAAGAACGGTAGGAACGCGAGTCTCGTGCAAAAGACGCTCGTCCCGCGGAAACTCAAGTATCGATGCCGAACCTGTACTGAGAAAATCGAGCTGATCCACCAAGGGTTGTAGGATATCGCCGTCATTCGTTTCAAGATCTTCCAAGTGCCCAGCCGAACGTGTTCTGTCAGCAAAGCAGCGCCTGGCTGTTATCGCGCAAAACAACCGGCGTGCAAGTCTAATAGCTAAATCATTTGAGAAGGCGTCGTCATAATCTAAACACCGGGAAGATGGTTGACGGGATATAGCGCTACCACCAGCGAGTGTCAGTCCATTGGAACGAACTCGCGATAATTCATATAATGTCCTTGAGTCTGACACTGCGGGCGTTGCAGCAACCAACGCATGCATACAAATGGACATCAAATATCCAGCTTCTAAATCAGAAAGGGCCCTATGACTTTTTCGAGCGGTTTGCCCACCCATTCGCTTCGAGGAACTGCTTGACTTCAGGTCGTACGGTGGTATAAATAGGTGCGCGGCTGCCAACCAAAGGCTGTGAAAGACTAGACTGGATGTGACACGACTTAATCGATGGAAACAATACCACAAAGTCTGCGAGTCGTAGAGTTTGTGCCCCTGTGTGAAAGATTGCACTACGGCTTGCGGATCTGTCAGAACGTAAAAGATTGTCTGCTCGTTGAAATGCAACCATTGCTTTCTAGACCTGGCTGTACGCGACGCAGGGTGGCGACGCAAACCCTCCCGCTGATTGACGGGCTGAGGATAGCGGTAGTGCATCTTGGAAGTCGGGACAAGACTGGCTTCGGAGGTGCCATCAGTCTCATAGACATCGCAGATGAAGTTGACAAGATCGACATCAAGTTTTGAGAGAGCTTGAGGCAAGATACTGTCAGAGCCGTGGAACGCGACAGCCTCAGAGTCTACCTCAGAACGGTTTGTTTCTTGGGAAAGGATGTCGTTCCTAACACCCTGCTCACTTCCATCGCTTTTTGACTTTGCCTCGTTGACCGCGTCGTGCCGAGAGGTCAGAGGTGGACTCGACAAGACTGGTTCAGCAGCAGGTTTTGTTAAATTTTCGAAAAGTCCTGGCTTTGATGGTATTTCTCTCATATTTGGCATAGCTGCATGTTTGCTGTTCCTGGTTCTTAATGATTTCTCGCGTAAATGGCCATTTCCCTGGGGAAGCTGGGTGGCCTTATTTCCATCCTCTCCTCTTACGAAGTCGTTGGTATCAGTCGAGCGTTTGCGGGGTTTAGGTGTTGCATTGTTTTGCGACTTGTGTGTCGAGCTGTGTCTGCTTCTACAAGGCTTTGTAAGAAAGGGGGGCTCGTCCCAACCAGTTTGTTGCGGCTGATCAGCCGTTTTTATCGACCTCTGTGCACTCGACTCGTGCGAGAGGACCTTGTGCATTTCCAGATCAGTGCTTGTGCTGGTTAAGCTGGACGACTCTTGTAGAGTATCCAGATCTGTCGCTGACGCCCTGGAGTCGGTTACTTCAAGACTGCCCAGCTTCTCTGACATGGCTGCCACGCCTTTTGGAGTAAGCCATTCAAGCATTTTGAAGGTCACAGTTCCAAAAAGGTTCGCAGCAAAGGAGCGGTGATCCTTATTTATAGGCCCCTCGGTAACATGGACCCGGGAAACTGAACTGCCATCGGCCGAACGTGATGCACGTTTGGCGCTATGAATGGAATCCTGAGACGCTGAAGAGGCTGTACGTGGCCTAGCAGCTTGGCTCTTGCGCACACCTGGCGATGTGGCCACGTTTGCTCTCTTGTCATCGGGATGTGACGGCGACGAAGGTCGCGTCGAGAATATCAGATTACTGAGCGCAGCTGGCGGTTCTGGGAATTTTCGAAGAAAGGGACATAGTCCTTTCTCGGGATCGTCCTGGCTAGCCAGATATATCGCTAACGTCCTGGCACTTGTTGTGTTGTATCTTCGGATGGGCGCTTTGCCAGCTAAACGGCGACGACATGTAAAACACGTAGGTGTTGCGCAGTTCACATTGTCACAACCAGAGCGTAGCTGGATGATGTATCGCTCGACAAGAAGCTGAAATCCATGGCGACGGCTGGCCTGGTGAATTGCATAAACGCGCGCCGGGTTCTCAACGTTCTGTACAGCGGCTTTAACTTCAGGGGGTGCGTCGGTCGGCAAGCGGGCAAATGGCGCTTCTTGCCACAGGCCAGCAAGAAGATCTATATCCGCAGCGAAATCGATGGATGAGTCTCGTGGACGATAGGCATCGGGCGTCATGACATGGGCAGGATATGGTCGCGCCGCGATGGGCACCTTGGTACTTCGCAAACGGTAGAGTACACTGAAGGGCAGTGTCCAAAGAAGGTAGCTACCAGTAATGAAACTCTGAATGATGGTGTAGTATAAGCAGACTAATGGCCAGGTATAACTTTAAATGTATATGTTGACTGTTCTTGATACTTCAATCGTTGATCCGTAATCCCGGGGTGAGTTGATGCTCAGGGAGCTGTTGGTCAGCCTCGCTAATGATGATGCGCCACTACCTCAGGTACTTGCAGAGGTACCTACCGACTGGAGTACCCATGGAGCGCCTACGCATCGACTAAATGCTTAGGCACAGTTTCGCACAAGGCGCCTTACCACTTTAGACTGTAGTGGGTCAACTCAAGTATCAACGCCGCATGGCCACTAACGTGCAATGCAAGGAATGACTCAGCTACCGCTAACGGGGGCCTAGAACCCTTGCGGCGGGGCTTGGGGCGAAAAAAAAGTCAGTCATCCATCTCGCTGATAACCTTTCTGTGTGACGTTATCTGTGCAGCCCCGCCATATCCCACCAACTCGACCCCGAATTTCTTTTCGCAATCACAACTATTGTCTAACAAACCACAGACTCTGATTAGACATTCGCGGTTGGAATATTCACCTGGAGACTTCTCCAACTGAACCCGAACTCTCGAAGCACTCTTCATTGTTCGAACCCAACATGGCGAGCGTGCAGGCAGCCGGGGCGGCCTCGCACCCATATACTTGCAACACCTGCCAAGTTGCGTACCGCAACATTGATCTTCAGAAGGGCCATATGAAGAGTGATTGGCAGTGAGTCGTTAGCATTTTACCCATTCCGTTCAACAGTGTATACTGATCATGCGATAGTCGATACAATCTCAAGCGCCGAGTTGCCTCTTTGCCTCCCATTTCCGCCGACGTCTTTACTGAGAAGGTCTTACAAGCCAGGGCTGTCTCGACTGCGGAAGCCGACAAGGCCTATTTCGAACGCGTATGCGATATCTGTGAGAGGACATATTACAGCGAGAATGCGTTCCAGAACCACATTTCGAGCCAGAAGCACAAGGCAAAGGAAGCCAGTAGTGGACAACCGGCTGTCGGTCGAGCCGACGACGAGACTACCTCTGTCGTGAGCTCAACCTTCTCTCTTGGTGAGCCTGTAGCACCCAGCCAAGGTGAAGTGGATTCCGATGCCGAAGAAGAATTCAGTCATGTCGTGGAGGGTCTTCAAAAGGCCCGCATCGCCGAGCAAAGGCCTTCGCCTCTCAAGCGGCCTTCACATCCCCAGCCAACGGGCGAAGATGCTGCCAACGAGGAGGTAGATGCGACGCGAGCTTCGGACTCGGCCACCCCAGTGCCCACATCACAAGAACCCAAGATGACTTTAGAGACTTGCTTGTTCTGCAACTACTCTTCCCCCACTATTCCTTTGAACACCCACCACATGGAGAGATTCCATGGCATGTTCATCCCTGAGAAGAAGTATCTTGTGGATATCGACGGTTTGCTTCAACAATTGCAAGACAAGATCCGTCTACATCATCAATGTTTGTACTGTGACAAGCCGAAGTCTACTACGTTTGGTATTCAAACGCATATGCGCGATACGGGCCATTGCAAGATCCCTTACGAGACTGAGCGGGAGCAACTGGAGATCGGAGACTTTTATGACTTCAGGAGTACCTACTCTGATAATGGAGAGGAGAGTGACGAGGGATCGGTCGTGGACGAGACAGGTGGAGGCGCCAAGCTTGGGGCACGCCGCCCCGCCAAGGTTACGGGAGAGGATGGAGAGGATGTAGAGGACGGTGAAGGCGCAGATGGCTGGGAAACAGATAGTTCAGCTTCATCTTTGGATTCGGCTGACCTTACTGCTGTCCCTGCCGAAGGTCACATCCACCAATTCGAGCGACTCGAGAAGCATCCCCATCATTCACGACAAGACCCAAGGCAAAGGCATCAGGCCGACGGCTGGCACTCACATGCGCACAAGCCCACTCGTGCTGTCTTCTACGACGACTACGAGCTCCATCTACCCACGGGCAAGTCTGTTGGTCACCGGTCACTGAACAAGTATTTCCGTCAGAACCTGCATAACCACCCCTCTGCTGAAGAGCGAGCCGAACGTCTGGCTATCGAGGGGGCTGAGGCAGAGCAGTCGGGCGCTGGCTCTGATGGTCAACTTACGCAAAGAGATTCCAGAGCCCGTGAAATGGTGCCTCGTGGAATGGCAGGCATGGTAGGAGCACCGGAGCAACAGAAGCGACGCGCTCGCAGAGCTGAGGAACGGGGACGGACATTGGAGCAAGTCCATACGAAGCAGAAGGACTTGGCGTATGGCAAGAGGCTTAACAATCACAAGAACTACTACTACCGCGAGCAGGGTGGCGGTTAGATATCTACATAGTATAGAGAGCAGCCTTCCTATTGTGTTCAGTTTAAAAAGCAATTGATTACCATAAGACCTAAATGTGCTCGTTGCTGGCTGCGAAGGCGGTTTGCTATGTGGACTAAAGGGGATGGAGAATTAATAAACTAACTACCTTTATGTAGGACTGCCTTTAATATAGGAAGTATTAGATATAGGACTGTAAATCTTATTCCTAGCCTTTAAATTAGCTAAAGCTAGATTAAGGATTAATTAAGCTAATTAATTAGCCTATTATTAATCTTTATATTTTAAGTTTATTATCTTTTATATTAATATTAAATAATATATATTTCCTTTATTTCCTTTAGTTATATTATTATCTTTATAAGAAAGAGAAGTAAGTTTAACTATAAACCTTAATAACCTAATAATAAAGAGAATAATTTAAAAAGTTTAAAAAGGTTATAAGGCTTTAAAATTAATTAAGACCTTATATTAATAGGAATATAAACTCTTACTATAATAACTATAATAATACTATTTCTTCCTTTTATATTTAATAATATAAACTAACTTAAAAGTAAAGTTAATAATTAAAATAAGTAAAATATCTTATATTTAATATATAATATATTAAGCTAATTTAAATTATAGCTAAAATATTAATAATAACCTTTTATTAAGACTTATAACCGGCTAACTTAAGTAATATAGCTAAAATATATTAAAATAGATTCTAATATAACTTATAGTTAGGCCTCTTTTTAGCCTTAAAGGTAAATTAATACCTTATTTATAAATTAAAATAATTAATATTTAATTAAAAGGAATTAAATTAAATTTATAAAGGTTTAATAATTAATATTAATAAGATTAATATANNNAATATAGTATTAGCTATATTTAGCTATAAGGTCCTATATATTCCTAGCTATTACCTTATAGATATTATATATATTCTATAGGTTTAATAGGAAAAGCAGCTACTTAAGGAACTTTATATTAAGCTAAGGAGTTTACTTATAGTAGAAAAGATTACTTTCTTTAAAGGAATATATAGTATATATATAGGATAATTTAATAAGATAAAAAATATAATTAAAATAATTAAAGACTATAAGTCTTTTTACTTATAACTTATATTAGGAAACTTTATTTATATTAGAATATATATAAAGAAAATATATATTTTATAAATAAGAGTTTAATAGGAAGTTAAAAAAATACCCTTTTATAAAATTAGTAGTTAATTAATTAAAGTTATATAATAAGCTCCTTAATATATATAGTATCTATATAACTAGCTATATATTAATAATATTTTAATAGGGATTATTATAACCTATAAATAGAAAGGCTGCCTATTATTACTATTTAATAATATAAAAAAATAGCTATTAATATAGATATAAGTTATATAAGGCTTAAATATAACTATCTCTTTTTACCCCTATAAAAGCCTTTTCTTCTTTCTTTCTTTATTATTAGCGTATATAATATATACTATAGCCTTTTTTTTCTTTTTTATTACTTTTAAAGGTAATTTTATAATTTTAAGTTGCCTTTATTAATCTCTATAGTTATAATAATATTATTAATTTTTAATCTACTGCCTTTATTATTACTTTTATTATATTATATATATTTTATACTTTAAAACTTACTTTTATATCTTATAGTATTAATTTATCCTTTTTAATAATATTAGCTTATTTCTTTTACTGCCTAAGGACTTCTTATCCTTTTTTTTTTCTTTTTTAGGGTTATTTCCCCTTTTAGTATTATATATATAACTTTTAAGGCTTATTTTCTTAAAATATATTACTAACTTAATATATAAATAACCCCTTTTGCCCCTTTACTATAGGTTTATTCTGCCTTTATTATATAGCCTATTAGGGCTAAGTTATTAATACTGCTATTACTATTAAAATTATATAAATTAAACCTTATTTATTTATTTTTAACTTTTTTTTTTAATTTTATAGTTTATAATAACTTTAAGAGGTTTTAAGTCTTATATTTAGCCTACCTTAATAATACTCTTATTAGTTAAAGTATTAATAAGTATTAGGCCAGGCTAAATTAAT
The DNA here is from genome assembly GCA_011034095.1 of Fusarium cf. aywerte. Taxonomy (NCBI): domain Eukaryota; kingdom Fungi; phylum Ascomycota; class Sordariomycetes; order Hypocreales; family Nectriaceae; genus Fusarium; species Fusarium cf. aywerte. The sequence continues at coordinate 790,574 of WETZ01000016.1, forward strand.
ACTATTATAAATAGTATAACCTTAATAGCTTTTATTGCCTTATATAAATAGCTGTTAATTTTATTAATTTACTTTATAAAGTCCTATTATTGCCTTCCTTATAGCTTTATTTTCTTTTAGACTTTATTTAAAACTTAAGCCTTAAGCTCTTTTATATTAAAAAGGCTATAAGTTTACTTTATAATTTATTTTTTATATTTATGCCTTATTAACTTATTTTAAAATTAAGAGAAGATTAAGCGCTATATTACGGCTAAGGTTATTTTAAAGAGTTATTAAAATAGCACCTTTCTTTCTATTAATAACTCTTACCTTTTCTAATTAAAAAGCATTTTATATTTTTAGGTTATATATAGTAGTTTTAGTCTATACCTTTATTATAGTATATTTAATTTTACCTTTAGATATTTTATAAATCTAAACTAACTTTTATAAAATATTATCTTATCTCCTTTAAATATAATAGTATAGTTATAACTTTAAAATTAATAAAATAAACTTTATTTACTTTAAATATAGCTTATTTAAGATTTCCTTATTTAATTATTTAATTAGATTATTATTAAGTTATTCTATTATTTTATAATATAACTTTTAATTTTAATGAATTTAAATTAATTATAGCTTTTCTTTTATATAGGTCCTTATAATACCTTTATAAGTCTATTTACAATTAGATTTAAACTTTTCTTATAGCTTAAGGTAATTATCTTTTTTTTAAAAATATTTTAATAATTAATAGTTATAAATATCTATATACTTAAATTTTATTCTTAATTTCTATAAGGGATTTTTTAATAGGCAAATTATTTATTAGTTATTATAAAAAAGGTATAAATATATATTTTAAAGCTTAATTTATAGGCTTTATAATAGCCTTTATTATAATAGACCTTTTTTTATTACTTATAAAAGTATAAGTAATTTTACCTTAATTATTAACGTAATAACTATATCTTACTTATTTACTCTTTAGCCAATAAGTCCTCTAAAGAGCTTTATAGTAAATCCTTATAAACTTTTATAATTAAGGGTATTATCTATAAAAGAGGTATTATTATAGACCTTAAAGGTATTTCCTCCCTTAAGTTATAAACTATAAAAATATATTATATAAAGGTAATTAAATACTTAATTTATTATATTAATATACTTTTAGCTTAGATTATTTATAAATCGTATTAGCTATAAAATAGTAAAGATAATATTAAGTTAAATAATTATATTAATATATAATAATCATTTAAATACCCTTTTAAAACAGTTTATTATTTAATAGCTTATTATTTTTTAATTTAAAAAGAGCTTTTCTTTTATTATTAAAGTTCTATTTATAGTTTCTAAAGTATATAACTTATATATCTTCTTTAGATATATTACTTAAGTTATTTAAATGACCTTTATAATTTAGTCTTAAATTATCTTTATTTTAAGGAACTATTATAACTTATTTCCTCCTATTAATTGGTATTTCTTCTATAGGGATTATATTACTTATATTACTACTTCTTTATCTTCTTTCTTAAATGCAGTAATAATATTATTTATATAGAAGAATATATAGAGTTTATTTATTTAATAGCAGTAGGGTTTATTTAATATAGGTTTAAATCCTAAAGTCTATAGTATATTTTTAAGCTCTATTTACTATAAAAAAGATATAACATAAAGTCTATATAATACTTTATGCAGTAGTAATACTTATCCGTCTTTTTTACCTTTTCTAAAGCCTAATAGAAGTTTTATAAATATATTTAACTATAGCTTTATATTAATAAAGGCATTTAATATATTATATTATAGTAGCTTTAACCCTATTAAATTATTATTAATATATAGCTAGTTATATAGATACTATATATACTAAAGAGCTTATTATATAACTTTAGTTAATTAACTACTAACTTTATAAAAGGCTATCTTTTTAATTTCCTATTAAACTCTTTTTTATAAAATATATATATTTTCTTTATATATATTCTAATATAAATAAAGTTTCTTAATTTTAACTTAAAAAGATTAATTATTATTACTTATAGGAACTTAAAGTCTCTAATTATTATAATTTAGTTTTTTAATACTATAAACTATCCTTTATATATATTATTATATATTCTATTAAAAAAGGTAGTCTTTTTAGATATTTAGTTAATATTGGCTTAACCTTATAGCTATTAGGTCTTATACTTAAATTAATACTTTTTAGCTCCTTTTAGTTAATAAATAACTTTAGCCTTTAGGTATAATATCTATATGCTATAAAGGCAGTTAAAAGGCTAAAGGTTAAGTTATATTAAAACCTATTTCTATATACCTTAATTATATTATTAAGGTTAATTAATTATAGGTTTTAATAGAAAGAAATAATTCTTATTAATATTTCAATTATAAATTAGGTTAGGTTAATATATTATATATTAAAGGTAAAATAATTTACTTACTTATTTATATTAATTATTAACTTTAAGGCTTTTAGGTTAATTTAGGTTATTATATATAAAAAAAGGAATAATATTATTATAATTATTATAGTAAGAGCTTATATTCCGATTAATATAAGGTTTTAATTAATTTTAAAGCCTTATAACTTTATTAAACCTTTTAAATTATTCTTTTTATTATTATATTATTAAGGTTTACAGTTAAACTTATTTCTCTTTCTTATAAAGATAATAATGCAGCTAAAGGAAATAATAAGCTCTTTAATATATATAGTATCTATATAACTAGCTATATATTAATAATATTTTAATAGGGAAGATCCTACTATATAATAACTATTATAATATAATATAATATTATTATTAATATTATTAACTAGGTAACTAAAGTTATATAATTAGCTCCTTAATATATATAGTATTTATATAACTAGCTATATATTAATAATATTTTAATAGGGAATTAATAAGTATAAAGGGTATTAGCTATATAGATTAAAGTATAAGAATTAAATATAATTAACTAACTAATTATAATTAGGTATATTTAATTAATTAGTCTTACTTTCTTAACTAATTAATTAACTAATAAATAGGTAGTTTTAGGGGTACTATTAAGCTAGTTAGGCTAGTTTATTTAAATAAGTTAAGAGATAAAGGAGGAATAACTAGCTATTATATATATAGTAGCTATTAAACTGAATCTTCTATATATTAAGGAGGTACTATATTAATAAGTAAGGCTAATTATATAAATATGCGTTAAAAGAAAAGAAGGCTAAATTATATTATAATAGGAAGCTTAAATAAGCTTAAGTCTAATTATATTATTAAAAAGTAGAGAAATAAGATAAATAATTAATTTAATTATTTCTTTTAGCTATACTAATATCTATATAAGAAAGAGAAGTAAATATAACTATAAACCTTAATAATATAATAATAAAGAGAATAATTTAAAAGGTTTAATAAGATTATAAGGCTTTAATATTATTTAAAACCTTATATTAATTAAAATATAAACTCTTACTATAATAATTATACTAATATTATTTCTTCCTATTATATTTAATAACTTAAATTAACTTAAAACCCTTAAAGTTAATAATTAAAATAAGTAAATATATAAGTTATTTTACCCTTAATATATAATATATTCAGCTAATCTAATTAATTATTAAGATATTAATAATAATTACCTTCTATTAAGACTTATAACTAACTGACTTTAGTAATAAAGTTAAGATATATAAAAATATATTTAATATAACTTAACCTTTTCCTTTAGCTGCACTATTATCTTTATAAGAGAGAAAAGTAAGTTAAACTTTAAACCTTAATAACCTAATAACAAAAAGAATAATTTAAAAGGTTTAAAAAGGTTATATGGCTCTAAAATTAACTAAAACCTTATATTAATAGGAATATAAGCTCTTACTGCAATAACTGTAATAATACTATTTCTTCCTTCTATATCTAATAACCTAAATTAACCCAAAAGCTTCTATAAAGAGTCAGCTTTCTATTATTTCTTATCCAGTAAAACAAGACATACCGAAATCGACAATTAAGATAAATAAGTTATCCTATACCTAATATATAATATACTAAGCTGACCTAGATTATAGCTAAGATATTAATAATAACCTTCTATTAAGACCTATAACCGGCTGACCTAAGCGATATAGCTAAAGCATACTAAAATAGATTCTAATATAACTTATAGTTAGGCCTTCCTTTAGCCTTAAGGGTAAATTAATGCCTTACTTATAAATTAAAATAATTAATATTTAATTAAAAAGAGCTAAATTAAGTTTATAGAGGTTTAATAACCGATATTAATAAAATTAATATAGTACTAGCTATATTTAGCTATAAGGTCCTATATATTCCTAGCTATTACCCTATAGATATTATATATATTTTATAGGTTTAATAGAAAAAGCAGTTACTTAAGGAACTTTATATTAAGCTAGGGAGCCTACTTAAGGTAAAAGAGATTACTTTCCTTAAGGGAATATATAATATATATATAAGATAATTTAATAAAATAAAAAATATAATAAAGATAATTAAAAACTATAAGTCTTTCTACTTATAACTTATATTAGGAAATTCTATCTATATTTGAATATATATAAAGAAAATATATATATAAGATAATTTAATAAAATAAAAAATATAATAAAGATAATTAAAAACTATAAGTCTTTCTACTTATAACTTATATTAGGAAATTCTATCTATATTTGAATATATATAAAGAAAATATATATATTTTATAGAAGAGAATTTAATAGGAAATTAAAAAGATAGCCTTTTATAAAATTAGTAGTTAATTAATTAAAGTTATATAATAAGCTTTTTAATATATATAGTATTATATAACCAGCTGTATATTAATAATATTTTAATAGGGATAAGTTAAGCTTATATTAAGACTAATATTTTATAAACTGCTATAATAAGAATCTCCTAATTATATACTATATTAAAGCATTTTATTTAAATACTCAAGATAATATATAATATTAAGGTTTAAGTAATTAAAATAGATAATAAGCTTTAAAAGGGCAATTTAATTAAGGGATAAATTGTAAAAAAAGGGATTTAAGTAAATAAAAGTGCCCTATATACCTAGTAATAAAATAGATTTAATAAACGTTTTAAAGGGGTAATAAAGGGGAATATAAGGCTATTAATAATTAATAGTAACCTTCTATTAAGTCTTTAGCTAAAAATAGTAAGAATAATAGTATATATTTTAAACTAAACCCTAAAATAAGGTCTTTAATAGAAGATACCCTATAAGAACTTCTATTTAAGTATCCTAAATATATAAAAAAATAATTAGCCTTAGTTTAACTATATAAGGGTTATTAGCAGTAAAGTATTTACTATAACTAACTTAATATAGTAAAAGTTAAAATGCCTTTAATTAAGGATTAACCTAAAGGTATAAATTGGCTTCCTTACTAAATATAATTCTTAGAATATATTCTAAATTTAAAATCCGATTATAAGTAAGATCTATATTAAGGAGTAAATAAAAGAAATAACTATAGAATAGACTTTAAAAGAGATTTAATCCTATCTTTAAGCTCTTTTTAACTTTGAGTAGCTTAATTAAATAATAAACCCTATTTGAGGCCTTAATAAGTAAGAAATACTAAAAATAAGGCTTAAAAATATAATTAAAGAATTATAAATAGGAAAAGTAAAGGTAAAAAAAGGTAAAGCTATTAAAGCCTAAAAGTATATTTAATCTTACTTTAAGGTCCTTTTAATGCCATTAGAAAGCCTACCTTTAAGCTTCTTTATATAAATAGGGATATAAATAAGCTAAAAAGAGAAATAAATAATAGGATTAAAAATTAACCTATATATCCTAAACTAAGTATTTTATATAGGTTTAATAGCTACATTAATTATAAAGAAAGAAAATAAAATTATCTTAAAGGCAATAAAAAGAAAATATATTTATAAAAAGCTTAAGATTAAGTATAAAATATAAAACCTTAAAATAAACTTTATTCTTAATAAATACAATTACTATAAAAGGAATCTACCTTAGGCATTAAATTCCTATAGTAGTCTAATTAGATATAAGTTTAAGGAAGAATTTTAGTAAATATAAAGTAATTATTTAAAGAGCTATAAGTAAATATTATCTTAAATAGAGATTTTAAGCTGCAATTTAAGGATAAAAGACTTATAAATATTAAACTATATATAGGTATTTACTTATAAATTTAATAAGTAAGGTTACCTATAAAAGTATAAAGTAAGGCTTATTATATAAAGGGACTAATAATAAAAATTAGGAACTAATAAGACCTATATAGTAATACTTATAGGAAAATTAATTTAAATACTATTAGTAATTATAGTAAAATTTAACTTAAAGCTATTGTTTCCTTTAGCTATACTATTATCTTTATAAGAAAGAGAAGTAAGTTCAACTTTAAACCTTAATAACCTAATAATAAAAAGAATAATTTAAAAGGTTCAAAAAGGTCATAAGGCTCTAAAATTAACTAAAACCTTATATCAATAGGAATATAAGCTCTTACTGCAATAACTGCAATAATACTATTTCTTCCTTTTATATCTAATAACCTAAATTAACCTAGAAGTAAAGTTAATAATTAAAATAAATAAATTATCCTATACCTAATATATAATATACTAAGCTAACCTAAACTATAGCTAAAATGTCAATAATGACTTCTTCCTTCTGCTAAGACCTATAACCGGCTGACCTAAGCGATATAGCTAAGGCATATTAAAACGGATTCTAATATAACTTATAGTTAGGCCTCCTTTTAGCCTTAAAGGCAAATTAATACCTTACTTATAAGTTAAAATAATTAATATTTAATTAAAAAGAGCTAAATTAAGTTTATAAAGGTTTAATAACCAATATTAATAAGATTAATATAGCGCTAGCTATATTTAGCTATAAGGTCCTATATATNTAAATTAAGTTTATAAAGGTTTAATAACCAATATTAATAAGATTAATATAGCGCTAGCTATATTTAGCTATAAGGTCCTATATATTTCTGGCTATTACCTTATAGATACTATATATATTCTATAGGTTTAATAGGAAGAGCAGCTACTTAAGGAACTTTATATTAAGCTAGGGAGCCTACTTAAGGCAGAAAAGACTACTTTCCTTAAGGGAATATATAATATATATATAGGATAGTTTAATAAGATAAAAAATATAATTAAGACAGTTAAAGACTATAAGTCTTTCTGCTTATAACTTATATTAGGAAATTCTATTTATATTAGAATATATATAAAGAAAATATATATATTTTATAAAAGAAAGTTTAGTAGGAAGTTAAAAAGATAGCCTAAAGCTAAAGATTTACTTCTATAGAGTTAGTAGNAGACTATAAGTCTTTCTGCTTATAACTTATATTAGGAAATTCTATTTATATTAGAATATATATAAAGAAAATATATATATTTTATAAAAGAAAGTTTAGTAGGAAGTTAAAAAGATAGCCTAAAGCTAAAGATTTACTTCTATAGAGTTAGTAGTTAATTGACTGAAGTTATATAATAAGCGCCTTAATATATATGGTATTTATATAACCAGCTATATATTAATAATATTTCAATAGGGGTTTAGTAGAATATATAGTAATATATATAAAGGATAGTATATAATATTAAAGAATTAAGTTATAAGAGTTAGGGACTTTAAGTTCCTATAAGTAATAATAATTAGTTTTCTTAAGTTAAACTAATTAGGAAACTCTATCTATATTAGAATATATATAAAGAAAATATATATATTTTATAGAAGAAAGTTTAATAGGAAGTTAAAAAGATAGCCTTCTATAAAGTTAGTACTTAATTAACTAAAGTTATATAATAAGCTCCTTAATATATATAGTATTTATATAACTTTAGTTAATTAACTACTAACTTTATAAAAGGCTATCTTTTTAACTTCCTATTAAACTCTCTTCTATAAAATATATATAATTTCTTTATATTTCCTAATATNTATATTAGAATATATATAAAGAAAATATATATATTTTATAGAAGAAAGTTTAATAGGAAGTTAAAAAGATAGCCTTCTATAAAGTTAGTACTTAATTAACTAAAGTTATATAATAAGCTCCTTAATATATATAGTATCTATATAACTAGCTGTATATTAATAATACTTCAATAGGGCTATTAATTATAACTTTCCTTTTAATTTAATTTTAGATTTTTCCTTAATAATTAAAACTTTCTATTTATTAATTTACTTATTTAAATATATATATATAAAGCTTATTTATATAAATAATATGCTTTAACTTTATAAACTATCTTTAGTATAAATTAAGACTATTCTTAGGCTTAATGCTATTAAAGAAGGCTTTTTCTATTAGTAAAAGCAATTAGGTTGAAATCCTTTTATATACGGCTTATAAGGCCTTCTTTTTAATAATAATATAATAATAAAGGGCAGGTAAAATATTATAGTGGCTCTAAAAGATATTATAGCTAAAAATTATAAAATCGATATATTATTATAGCTATAGCTACTTAATATAAGGCAGCTTATTAATTATAAGGATACTATTTTTAAGGTCTTTATATTAAATTATAATTATTTAATTATTAATTTAATTAATAAGGTTTTTATTAATAGGGAATTAAGATTTATATTAGCCTATATTAATATTATTATTTTAAGTGGTAATATATAATATAATTTAATATAACCCTATTGAAATATTATTAATATACAGCTAGTCACATAGATACTATACACATTAAGGAACTGGCTCCTATATGGCTGCACTTAAGACGTTAATAATAGTATTATTAAGCTTAAGGGGATAAAAGAGGGATCTTTAGAGATCCCTCTTTTATCCTAATTTACCCCTTTTTAGGTCTACTTTAGGGAATCCTATATAACTATACTTTAGGCCTAAGTAAAGCCTAAGCCTATAATATATCTCCTTCCTACTACTTATATTCCTTAGGGTAGGTTTAAATTAGTCTATATTTTGCCTAGACCTTACTTAGGCCTTACCTAGACCTTCTTTATGCCTTAACCTATCTGCAGCTATAGTAGGGTTATAGTATATACTATATAGCTTAGTAAAGCAGTAGTATAATTTATATATTACTACTATTTCCTATTTAAGGTATAGCTAAAATCCGATTTAACTTATCTTATTATTATGCCCCTTTATTATAAGGTTTATTATTTATTTATCCTTATTTATTACTAAAGTAATCTTACTTTTTATTTTTTCCTTAAGTATTATATTCCCCTCTTTATTCTATCCTTTTTTTTCCCTTTTCTTTATTATTTATAATATACCTAGCTTATACCTATATAAGCCCCTTTTTATTCTCTTAATATTAATATTATTCCTANTTCTTTATTATTTATAATATACCTAGCTTATACCTATATAAGCCCCTTTTTATTCTCTTAATATTAATATTATTCCTATTAACCTTTATCTATTTTATATAGTATATATTTATATTAATTTCTACCCTTTATTATTGCTTTTTTTTTATCCCTTTATAATAATTCTATAAGTTTTTATTTACCTATCCCCTTTATATTTATACTACTAATAATAAGTCTTAGACCTTTCCTACTTTTATTCTACCTATTTATACTTATCCCTATATATCTTCTATTTTATGCCTATTTTATATCTTCCTATAAGTCTTTCTATTAACCTTTTAGCTTAAAATCTTTCTTATTATATCTCTTACTGCTACTAAAGTTAATAATAATAATAATCCTACCTATACCTTTAATCTTAACTATAGGCACTAAAAGGAATATGCCTTACGTATATACCATATTAAAGGCGACTTTAATAATAATAAGAATAAACTCCTTAATAACTTTAAATTTCCCTATAAGACCTATATAAACTATTATATAAATATTAATAAATACCCCTTTTACTACCCTAATAAAGGTAAAGCTTATTCTACTTATATAAAAAGGCATACTTATTATATATAGGAATATAACCTTTATGCTATTAATATTAGCCTTTATTGCCTTTAGGCTTATTTAATTTAAATAGGTAAAAATAGTAAGGTTATTAAGACTCTTATTATATTAAGTCTAAATAATACTAAAAAGGGGTTTAAGGCTATTATCTTTTATAATAACTTCCTTTATTAATATAAGTAGTTTATTAATATTTAGGCCTAGGCCTAGCTTAATTAAACCCCTACTTATCCTACCTATTCCCCCTTTAATTATATACCTATCTTTCCTACCGATTATACTTTTTACCTTCCTAAAATTACTTTTACTTATCCTATTTATAATTTAGCCCTTATCCCCTTTAACCTTAACCTTACTACCTATAGCTATAGAGTTAAATTAAGGTTAAGACTTCTATAGCTTACTTATAGACTATTTAATGCCTTTAATGCTTTTATTTAGCAGTAAGCTTAAATAAACTATCTTTTATAATAGACCTTTAAATAGGGTTATAAGACTTAAATTGCTATTAAATAGGGTAATAATAATACTATAAATACTTTAGCCTAAATTATTTAAATCTATTATAATATTTAGCCTTAAGATAGATGCTTTTATTCCCCTTCTTATTATAGTCTTCCCTTAGGCTATTATAGATATAATTATACCCTACTTTTACTATCTTTCCTTACTGGCCTTTAGTTGGGATCTATCTTATCCCTATTATTATCCTCCCTTTATATTATCCTTTATCTATTAAGGTCTTAAGCCGTATTTACCTTACCCTATTTTATTATTGCCTAAAAGGGCTATATTCCCCCCTTATTCCCTATATTTAGATATTTTTCCTTTAATTTAGGCCTATATTTAGCCTAGGCTATTATAAATTAAAACTTTACTTTATTTCTTTTTAAATTTATTAAGTGCTATTATATTTTCTATTAATTTAATTAGCTTTTAAATAGGCTATATTTATCCCTTCTATTAAATTAATATATCCTATCTTTTGCTTTTCCCTTTTATATTTTATATTATTAATATCTCTTTTACTTCTTATTCTTTTTAAAGGTCTATATTGCTATTATTTAGGACTAATTCTAATATTAATTAGCTATTAGCTAATACTTAAGATAGTAATAGGTTTATACCTACCTATTCTACTAAATTAATATAGAATATAAGGTAGATACTATATAGGATATCTAGCTTAATATTTAATTTATTTAGGACTTTAATTACTATATATTTAGCTATTATTTAATTTAATTTCTTATTTAGCCTATTTATCTTAATATTATAGAGGTCTAATTAAATCTTATCCCTAACTTAAAACCATTTTATAGGTTATTATAATAGGTTTTAGGTATTATAGAGTTTTTATTATTAAAATATAATTGCTAATTAAGCTAGGTCTAATCTATCTTAAAGGTAGGCTAAAAATATATTTACTTTTCCCTTTAGGGATATTATACTCCTATTATCTTTAGATAGCCTTTAAATTAATTTAAACTTATATCTATATAGAAGCCTATTTAAATTATATTTAGTAATAGAAAAGGTCTAATTATTTAAGGCTTATTATATAGCCATAAGGTAATCTAGCTAGTTATATTATATAAAGGAGATAGCTATTTATAGTATAGCCTATACCTTTTAATTAGCTTTTTTTATACCTTTATCTATCTAAAGGTAATAGGAAATAGAGAGTAGCTATTTAATCTTTATTAGCCTATAGAATTCTATTTAGAATTTCCTTAATTAGTTTAATCTTTAGTTAGTAATAATACTTTTAGGGAAGCTATAAAATCTCTATTAGTACTCTTTAAACCGTATTATATATTCCTCTACTGTAATTATAGTTAATACTTTTAATTAAATATATTTAAAAAGCCTATTTATTATTATTAGGTAGAATATTAATGCCTTCTTTCTATCTATTAATAGGCCTACTATAAAGTCTATTAAAATTTATAAGAAATACCTATTTATAATAGGTAATAGCTATAAAAGGCCTTAATATTACTATTAATTTTTATATACTTTATTATAGTAGTAATTATAGTAGAATTATATAATTAATTATAATATCTTATCTTAATAGTAATTATAGCTAAGGATTTAAAATATAGTATTTTTCTTTAGGTGCCTTAATCTTAATGACTTATATACTTATTAAAGGATAGCAGTTATAAGGGGTTTTTAAATAGGGAGCTATAAATGGCCTTAAAACTAAAGTAGGCCAGTCTTATTAATAGTATAGTTTTAAATCTATTTATTAGTTTTTACCTCTTTAGGAAATTTCTAATCTTAATAAGAGATAGCTATAAGCTAAATATAATATAATAGCATATTAACTATAGCCTAATCTTATAGTGCTTATAGGTATAGGCTAATAAATATAGTAATGCCTTTTAGGGGTAGCTATATTACCTTTTAGTATTCCTTATTTTACTTTAGATTTAATATTAGCCAATTATCCTTTAGTCTTAGTCTATTATAGGTCTATATTAAAGAGATTAAGATTAATTATAAGACTTAGCCCCTTTATAGTCCTTAATTTATATAGTCTTACTTTTTTTATAATAGTATATTTAATTAAGATACTTCCTTTTTTAGTTAATATTATAAGTAGAAGTTATATTATAAGAAAAGGTCGGCCTAATAGGCTTATTACTTAAAAACCTCTTATATTTTTATAAAGTATTTTAGGTTCTTATAGTCTATAAAGATAGTAAAAAGTTTAATTACCCTATAAAGCTTAGCCGACTATACTTTAAGATAGCTAATTACTATTAATAACTCCTTATTATAAATAGTATAATTCTATTAAGTTTTATAAAGCTAAATAGTAGGCAATTAGATATAGGATACCTTTTTTATTAACTTAAGAGAGGCACCCTTTTATAGCCTTCTTAAAGCTATTGGCCTTTATAATTATATCTCTATTTGGCTTTTATTATATTAAGATTAGTCTTATAATAAATACTTTCTTTAGTATTTTAAAAGCTTCTTCCTTTAAGGTGCCCTATTAAAAGGGGATATCTTTTTTTATAAGCCGATTTAATAGGGCTACTACTATTAAGAATTATAAGATAAAATTGCAATAGAAATTAATAAATCTTAAGAAGCTATAAATACCTTAGAATTAGGTTAAGGCTTTTTAGAAATAAATAGCCTTTACCTTTTTTAAGTCTAATTGCCATTTAATTCCTACCTTTATAATATACCCTAAATACTTAACTTTATATATAGTAAATATATATTTCTTTAAGTTTAGGTTTAACCCTACCCTTTATAGGCACTTTAATATCTCTTTTATATATTTTATATAATCTCTCCTTAAGCCACTTATTTATTTTTATAGACTTTTAATAGGTGCCTAAGTCTTTTAATCTTCTTAATAATATCAATAATAATTTTAACTCTCCGGCAGGTTAAAACTCTTAACTTATTAACTTAATAGAAGCTACATACGGCAACTGAACTCTAACCAAAATGAATATAAATGTAACTTATAGCTGCTATATGCATAACAGCTGGTTCTTCCTCCTTTATCCCTTAACCAGTTTAAACCGACTAGCCCGACTAGCACACTTAATAGCGACCCTTATAACCAGTTATAGTCAGTCAGTTAATTACACTTATACTTTAATCCACACAGCTAATACCCTTTGCAGTTATTAACCGACAAAATACACCTTAATAATGCTATTATTAATGTAAGCCAGCAACTAAGCTACTTATAGGTTAGAGAGGCTATTATCTAATACGATAACAGCTAAAGGCTTAAGTGGCTAAAAGATAAGGCTAAAGACCTTAAGAAGATCGGTCCGTCTTAGGATTTTAAGGGCCTTATGGCACCTTATAAGGTATATAGGAAAGGCCGTTTTTTAATTAGACTAATTGCCTTTAGCTATAAGCTTCTTTCCCTTTAGTACTATCGGTTAAATAATAATAATCCGATAAAAAAGAACTATTATAAGCTAGAAGGCAACCTTAAGAGTCTCTAGAAGCTAATAAAGAGGCTAAAAGAGGAGTTAATCTTAAAGAACGATAATGCCTTTATTAAGGCCTTTAAGTCAAATTACTTAGCCTAATATAGCGCCTTAAAATACCAGCTAATATAGGCTAATAAGATCTTTAATAAGGAAGTTATTGCCGTATTGGAAGTTGCTATATAGGAGGAGCTTAGCATACGGCGCGGGGGGGCTAGGACGGGGGAAAATCTGGAAAAGTTAAAGTCTATAGAAGAGTCTGTAAGTTAGATGTTAAAGTTAAAGTTAAGGCAGCCTAAAGTTAAAGGTTAACTAGCTTCGGCCTGTAGGCTTAATAGATCCGGGGCATATAACCTGTTATATGCCCCTCCTCTAAAGACCTACTGTGCCATAATTCTTTACCGTAATGCAACATAATAGTGAAACTATATTATTAACTAAGTTAAGCCACTTATATATATTAGGATATTATTAAGATATACTACTATATAAATCCCTAAAGAACTCCCTAATACTCTATTAATATACCTTTAAAAGGTTATTAATGCCTTTATTAAATTAAATAGTATAATAAGCCATTTAAATAGGCTAAACCTAATATAAAAGGCAGTTAGGTATTTATCTCTTTTAATAATCCTTACTTTATAAAAGGCTATTTATATATCTAATTTAATAAGCTATTTTACTTTAAATAAGGACTAAAATATCTTTTTTATAAGTAGGAATAGGTATTAGTCTTAATATATTACCTTATTTAATATATAATAGTTTATATAGAACCTTTAATTGCCTTTAGGCTTTTTAGCTAATAGGATTAAGGCTATAGTTAAAAAGGAGCTTATTTTAATCTATCTTTTATCTATTAGGTTTATAACTTACTTTTTTAATTTTAATAGATAGTCTTATAGTATATTATAAAGTGGTCCCTAAGGTAGATCTAATTTAAAGCTATTTAGTTATATCTTTAGTTAGATCTTATAGTCTTAAGTGCCCTAATAAAGGGGTAATACTATAGCCTTCTTAAGATTAAAAAGGTCTTAAAAGTCTATTAACTCTAAAGGTAATTAGGTCTATTTAATATAAAAGGAACCTTCCTCTTTTAGTGCTATTATCTAAAGGACCTAAATTATCTTATAGAGGCTAATAACTATTAATAGCTTTAGGATTTTCTTTTATTAGGCTTATTATTAAATTATAGTAATAAAAATAAATTTAATTATTAATATAGTTTTAATCCCTATTTAATAAACCTTTTTAGCCTTAATTATTTAGCCTCTTATTGCCTTAATAATAATTTCTTATGCCTTAATATAAATATAGATATCTTTATATATTAATTAGGGCAGCCTTAAAATAGTATTATAAGATAGTCTTAGGATTATATAGAATAAGGCTAAGGCCAATTAGCTATTAAAGTCTATAGTTATATAAATAATATAGGATATAATTATTATTAGTTTTTATATTAATTGCCTTTCTCTTATTATTTTTACTGCTATTTTAACCTCTTTTTATATATATAAAAGGACTTAATAGAGTCCTAGCCGTTATGCCACTTTTTTATTAATTACTTTATAGCAATTATAATTAAAATTAACCTAGGTATTTATAAACTTATATAAATTAATTAATATAGGTATTAATAATAGGGATCTATTTATAATATCTACTATCTCTTTATATTTTAATATTAAAGTTATAAAGTAAATTTAGGTTAGGCCTTAATAGTATATAAAAAGCCTTTATATAAGCCTTTACTTAAGGGCATTTAGTTTTCTAAAGTATTATCCTTTTTATTTTAGGTTTCTTTAGCTTAAGTCTAGGCCTAATATATCTATATTATATTATAAGGCCTAATGGCCTTAAATATTATATAGTCTCTTATTATATAGCCTAAAGGACTATATTAAAGGTAGGATCTTATATCCTTTTTATATTATAAAACCTATAGGGAGACTTAAGGCACTCTTTTTTAGTTCTTTCTTTAGGCCTATTTTTAACTTAACTTTAATTTAAATTAAGTTTATATTCAGTTAATACCTATTATTTTAATATCTTTATTTAATTTATAATTATTTAATATTAATAGTAATAATTCCTTACTTTTTTATATTTAGAACCTTTCCTTTAGGTAATAGGATTTAATTTTAATTATAATAGCTTAATATATATTAACCGCTTAGGCGTAATTATCTTATAGAATGCTATATTTAATACTATAGCTCCTTATTTCCTTATTAAGTATATAATAGAGGCAAATTAACTTAACTTTATTATCCTATTAAAGCCCTTTTATTATTATTAACTTTTAATTAAAGTAAATAAAGAATTAAATAAAGCTCTTTAAGGTATCCTATCTTATTTACTTTAGCTCTATTTAAGCGATTTCCTATTTATATTAATTGCTATAGATACCTTTTATATAATTTAAAAAGTAAGGTAGACTTTCCTTTCCTATATATAAAGTTTTAAAGAATAAGCCTACTTCTTAAGGAACCTCCTTACTTAAATATATATAGATATAGATTTATTAATCCTTATTACTTTTAATAATTAGCCTTAAGGATTTAATAGTATAGTCTGCTATAATATATTAGGCCGGCTAAAGGGTATAATTACCTTTAAATTAAGATATCTTTAGGGGCTATAAGTAGTTTATTTAGTCCTAGCTGGCCTAAAGAGTTATTAGTTTTAGGCTACTACTTAAAGTAGGTATATAAGGGGATAGTATAGGTATTAGTATATTCGGCAGGAGGTATATAGATATTAAAGTAGCCTAATTAATTAAGTAGTATATTAATATTATAATAGGTAAAAGCTAATAGTAGATATATTTTAATATCTAAAATATAATATCGGCTATTATTTACTATTAAAGTAAAGCTATAAGTGGCTTTAATTGCCTAATTATTAGTTTTACTAAAGAAGCCTCCTTAGGGTCCTATTGGCCCTTAATTGGCATAAGGTAGTAATATAACTTATCTTATATAAATCCTACCTAAAAGTAAGGATTATCTATAGTATAAGTATTAGCTAAAAAGTAATAATTATCTTAAGCTAAAGAAGCTTAATAATTATAAAGGACTAGCTCCTATATAGCTGCACTTAGGATATTAATAATAGTATTATTAAGCTTAAGGGGATAAAAGAGGGATCTTTAGAAGTCCTTTCTTTTATTTTAATTTACCCCTTTTTAGGTCTACTTTAGGGAATCCTATATAACTATACTTTAGGCCTAGGTAAAGCCTAAGCCTATAACACTTACTTATTTTAATTATTAACTTTACTTTTAGGTTAATTTAGGTTATTAAATGTAAAAGAAAGAAATAGTATTATTATAGTTATTATAAGTTATAAGAGCTTATATTCTTATAGATATAAGGTTTTAATTAATTTTAAAGCCTTATAACCTTTTTAAACCTTTTAAATTATTCTTTTTATTATTAAGTTATTAAGGCTTAAAGTTAAATTTATTTCTTTTTCTTATTTCCTTTAGCTATACTATTATCTTTATAAAAAGAGAAGTAAATTTAACTTTAAACCTTAATACTTTAATAATAAAGAGAATAATTTAAAAGGTTGAAAAAGGTTATAAGGCTTTAAAATTAATTAAAACCTTATATTAATAGAAATATAAGCTCTTATTATAATAATTATCATAATATTATTTTTTCCTTTTATATTTAATAACTTAAATTAACTTAAAAGTAAAGTTAATAATTAAAACTTATAAGTAAGTTATTTTATACCTAATATATAATATATTAAACTGACTTAAACTATAGCTAAAATATTAATAATACCCTTTTATTAAAACCTATTTCTTTTAGCTATACTATTATCTTTATAAGGAAAAAAAGTAAATTTAACTATAAACCTTAATAATATATTAATAGAGAATAATTTAAAAGGTTTAATAAGGTCATAAGGCTCTATTATTAGCTAAAACCTTATATTAATCGGAATATAAGCTCTTACTATAATAACTATATATATTAAGGAGCTTATTATATATCTTTAATTAATTAATTATTAATTCTATAAAAGTAAATCTTTAACTTAAGGCTATCTTTTTTAACTTCCTATTAAACTCTCTTCTATAAAATATATATATTTTCTTTATATATATTTTAATATAAATAGAATTTCTTAATATAAATTATAAATAAAAAGACTTATAGTTATTAACTATTTTAATTATATTTTTTATTTTATTTAATTATCTTATATATATATTTTATATGCCCTTAAGGAAAATAGTCTTTTTTACCTTAAGTAGGCATTTTAACTTAATATAAAGTTCGTTATATAATTACTTTTCCTATTATATTTATAAAATATATATCCTTAGTTAATAATACAGTTTTACTATTATATTACATTACGGTAAAGAGTTATAGTATAGTAGGTCTTTAGAGGAGAGGCACGTAATAAGTTATATGCCCCAGATCTATTAAGCCACAGGCCAAAGTTAACCTTTAACTTTAGGCTGCCTTAACTTTAACTTTTATATCTAACTTATAGAATATAAATGCCTCCTAATTTTAACTTTTCCAGATTTTCCCTATCCCCCCCCTACGCCATACGCTAAGCTCCTATCACTTATGCAGCGGCCTCTAACGCAGCAATAACTTCCTTATTAAAGACTTTATTGGCCTACTAAAGCTGCTTTTCTAAGGTATAATACCAGGCCAAATAATTCGACTTAACGGCCCTAATAAAGGCTATATCGCTCTTTAAGACTAGCCTCTCTTTTAGCCTTTTTATTAGGCTTTTTAGCTTATTAAAGTCCCATTTAAGGCCGTTTATATCTATCTTTAGCTTATTTAATTAGCTTAGCCTAAAGTATCTTAATAATAGAATCTTATAACTAAAGGCTATTAGTCTAACTAAAGAAGGACTTTCCCTTAGGACCTTATAAGGCTATAAGAGGCTATTAAAATCTTAGTCCGGGCCGATCGTATTAAGGTCCTTAGCCTTATCCCTTAGCTGCTTAAGCCTCTAATTGTTATTCCCTCTTTTAATTATATCTCTAAACTTATCCTAATTAAGGTCTATAGTCGCTTTAATTGCCGTTACATTAGGGAATATTATATCGGTTAATAACTATAAAGGGTGTTAGCTGTATGGAATGCAGGGGTAATTAACTGACTGACTGGTGACTCGGTATATTTAATAAATTAGTCTTGCTTTCTTAATTGATTAATTGACCGATAAATAGGCTAGTCGGGCTAATCGGTTTAAACTAGTTAAGGGATAAAGGAGGAAGAATTAGCTATTATGCATACAGTAGCTATAAGTCACATTTATATTTATCTTAGTTAAAGTTTAGTTGCTATATGCAGCTTCTATTAAGTTAATAAGTTAAGAGTTTTAACCTGCCGGAAAGTTAAAGTTATTATTAATACCATTAAGAAGATTAAAAGGCTTAGGTACCTATTAAAAGTCTATAAAATATATAAAATATATATAATATTTATAAGATAATAGCTAGAAATATATAAGACCTTATAGCTAAATATAGCTAGTATTATATTAATCTTATTAGTAATAATTATTAAATCTTTATAAATTTAACTTAGCTCTTTTTAATTAAATACTAATTGTTTTAATTTATAAGTATAGTATTAATTTATCCTTAAGGCTAAAAGGAGGCTTAACTATAAGTTATATTAAATTCTATTTTAATATGCCTTAGCTATATTACTTAAGTTAATTAATTATAAGTTTTAATAAAAGGAATAAGTTATTATTAATATCTTAGCTATAGTTTAAATTAGCTTAATATATTATATATTAGATATAAGTTAATTTACCTAGTTTAATTATTAACTTTACTTTTAAGTTAATTTAAATTATTAAATATAAAAGGAAGAAATAATATTATTATAGTTATTATAATAAGAGCGTATATTCCTATAGATATAAGGTTATAGCTAGGAATATATAGGACCTTATAGCTAAATATAGCTAATACTTTATTTATCTTATTAATATTAGTTATTAACCCTTTATAAAGTTAATTTAGCTCCTTTTAATTAAATATTAATTATTTCAACTTATAAGTAAGATATTAATTTGCCCTTAAGGCTAAAGGGAGGCCTAACTATAAGTTATATTAGAATCTATTTTAATATACCTTAACTATATTACTTAAGTTAGCTTATTATAGGTTTTAATAAGCTTCCCTAAGGTAGAGGCTAGGAATACAGAAGACTATATAGCTAAATCTAGCTAGCGCTAGCTTAGCCTTATAGCTATTAGGTCCTATACCTAAATTAACTCTTTTTAGCTCCTTTTAATTAGTAAATAGCTTTAGCCTTTAGGTATAATATCTATTTGCCGTAAGGGCAATTAAAAGGCTAAAGGTTAAGTTATATTAAAACCTATTACTATATGCCCTAGCTATATCGCTAAGGTCAGCTGGTTATAGGTCTTAACGGAAGGTTATTATTAATATCTTAACTATAAATTAGTTTAGCTTAATATATTATATATTAGGGGTAAAATAATTTACTTATTTACTTATTTTAATTATTAACTGTAAGGCTTTTAGGTTACTTTAGGTTATTAAATATAAAAGAAAGAAATAATATTATTATAGTATTTATATAACTAGCTATATATTAATAATATTTTAATAGGGGTTCTCTTTCTTATAAAGATAATAGTGCAGCTAAAGGAAAGGAAATAACCTTTTTAAACCTTTTAAATTATTCTCTTTATTATTAAGTTATTAAGGTTTAAAGTTAAACCTATTTCTCTTTCTTATAAAGATAATAGTATAGCTAAAGGAAATTAATGTAAGCTTTTAATTAAGTTTAAAGCTTTATAATATTTTTAAATATTTTAAGTTAATTTCTTTATTATTCAGTTATTAAGGTTTAAATTTAAATTTATTTTACTTTTTTTATAAAGATAATAATATAGCTAAAGAAAATATAATTTTAAATAAATTAAATATTACAATTTTGAACTATTTAAAATAGGGTATTATGAATAATATTTAAAATATTTAAAAATTTACATTTTATTTAAAAGTTAATAAAATATAAAATAAACATTTTTCCTTTCTATAAAAATAATAATATAGCTAAAGGATATAACTTAATAAGAGTATTATAAACTAATATCTTAATGTATATAAGACTTATACCCTACTTTTTACCTACTAATAAGTATTTATTTACCTTATAGAAGTTAAATATAAGCTTTTTAACTTATATATCCATAAGTATATATATATATTTATTTAATATTCAATATAACCTTAAGCTTATTAGCTATTAATAAGACCTTTTTACCTAAATATACTTAACTTACTCTATTTACTATTAAGAAATATAATAACTTTACTATACTTAATAACTAATGCCTTATATCTTTATAAATATAAACTAATATAGACTAATTTACCTATTTAGAAACTATACCGTTATATATTAATAGCTCTTATTTAAAATATATTATATTAATATATTGGTAATAATATACTATTAAAATAGCTATTAATAATAGATTTACCTCCCTTTATATTAAAGCTATATATAGTATTATTAAACTTATAGCTAAAATCTAATAGCTATAAGGAACTATTTCCTTTAGCTGCACTATTATCTTTATAAGAAAGAGAAGTAAGTTTAACTTTAAACCTTAATAACCTAATAATAAAGAGAATAAT
>WETZ01000016.1:812199-822994 GCA_011034095.1 Fusarium cf. aywerte
ATAAGGCTCTAAAATTAACTAAAACCTTATATTAATAAGAATATAAGCTCTTACTGTAATAACTGCAATAATACTATTTTTTCCTTTTATATCTAATAACCTAAATTAACCTAAAAGTAAAGTTAATAATTAAGATAAATAAGTTATCTTATACCTAATATATAATATACTAAACTGACCTAGATTATAGCTAAGATATTAATAATAACCTTTTATTAAGACCTATATCCGGCTGACCTAAGTAATATAGCTAAGGCATATTAAAATAAATTTTAATATAACTTATAGTTAGGCCTCTCTTTAGCCTTAAGGGTAAATTAACGCCTTATTTATAAGTTAAAATAATTAATATTTAATTAAAAGGAGCTAAATTAAGTTTATAAAGGTTTAATAACCAATATTAATAAGATTAATATAGCGCTAGCTATATTTAGCTATAAGGTCCTATATATNAGGTTTAATAACCAATATTAATAAGATTAATATAGCGCTAGCTATATTTAGCTATAAGGTCCTATATATTTCTAGCTATTACCTTATAGATACTATATATATTCTATAGGTTTAATAGGAAGAGTAGCTACTTAAGGAACTTTATATTAAGCTAGGGAGCCCACTTAAGGCAGAAAAGATTACTTTCCTTAAGGGAATATATAATATATATATAGGATAGTTTAATAAGATAAAAAATATAATTAAGATAATTAAAGACTATAAGTCTTTCTGCTTATAACTTATATTAGGAAACTCTATTTATATTAAAATATATATAAAGAAAATATATATACTTTATAGAAGAGAGTTTAATAGGAAGTTAAAAAGATAGCCTTTTATAAAGTTAGTAGTTAATTAATTAAAGTTATATAATAAGCTCCTTAATATATATAATATCTATATAATAAGCTGTATATTAATAATATTTTAATAGGGATAAGGAACTATTAACTCCTTATAAGCTTAAATTAATAATTAACCTATTATAACTAATTAAGTATATACTAATAAAAGAGACTTAAGAGTAGTACTAATGCCTTTTAAGCCGAAAGCTTTTATAAGTAAGGCAGTAGATATTATATTATTCTTAATTTAAATAAAAGGATATTTTTATATATATAAAAACAAATTAAATACAAATATAAAGAAAGTCCTCTCTATTAAAATATTATTAATATATAGCTGGTTATATAGATACTATATATATTAAGGAGCTTATTATATAACTTCAGTTAATTAACTACTAACTCTATAGAAGTAAATCTTTAGCTTTAGGCTATCTTTTTAACTTCCTATTAAACCCTCTTCTATAAAATATATATAATTTCTTTATATATATTCTAATATAAATAAAGTTTCTTAATTTTAACCTAAAAAGATTAATTATTATCGCTTATAGGAACTTAAAGTCCCTAACTGTTATAACTTAATTCTTTAGCACTATAAACTATCCTTTATATATACTACTATATATTTTATTAAGAAAGGTAATCTCTTTAGATATATAGCTAAAAGACCCTCTTATTAACTTATTATAAAGTGTCCTAAGTAGCTACTTTTCCTATTAAACCTAAGGAATATATATAGCTTCCCTAAGGTAAAGGCTAAAAATATAAAAGACTATATAGTTAAATATAGCTAATACTAGCTTAACCTTATAGCTATTAGGTCTTATATCTAAATTAATACTTTTTAGCTCCTTTTAATTAATAAATAACTTTAGCCTTTAGATATAATATCTATTTACTATAAGGGTAATTAATAGGCTAAAGGTTAAGTTATATTAAAACCTATATCTATATGCCTTAGCTATATTATTAAGGTCAGCTAGTTATAGGTCTTAGCAGAAGGTTATTATTAATATCTTAACTATAAATTAAGTTAGCTTAATATATTATATATTAGGGTTAAAATAACTTACTTACTTACTTACTTATTTATTTTAATTATCGACTTTAAGGCTTTTAGGTTAATTTAGGTTATTAAATATAGAAGGAAGAAATAATACTATTACAATTATTACAGTAAGAGCTTATATTCTAATTGATATAAGGTTTTAGTTAATTTTAAATCCTTATAACTTTATTAAACCTTCTAAACTATTCTCTTTATTATTATATTATTAAAGTTTATAGTTAAACTTATTTCTCCTTCTTATAAAGATAATAGTGCAGCTAAAGGAAATAATAAATAAGGATTATATACCTATATTATTAAAAAGGATATATATATTTAAAGCATAAGGGAATACATAAATATTTTACATATAGAAAATATATATTTTATATTTTTTTAACCTTTAGCTAGAGCCTAGGTTTTCCTATTTCTTTAATATTATTAATAATTAATTAACCTCTTCTAAATAGTTTAAAACTTAAATATTTAGTTTATTAAGGGTTATATATAGCAATTAAACTTTAATAGATAATATATATTATAACAGCTATATATATAACAGCTAGTTCTTTTTCCTTTATCTCTTAACCTATTTAACCTAACTAGCTTAATTATTAACCCTTATAACTTCCTATTAGTTAATCTATTAAGAAGTTAAGACTTAAGTTAAGTTAGTTAGTTAGTTAATTAACCCCTATTCCCCTTTAATCTATATAGCTAACTTCCTTTATAGGCCCTATATAATATAATACCTACTTCTATTATATAAAGATAAAGTCTATAGCTACCTTTAGACTATTATTAAATTAAGGACCTTAACTTACTTAATAAGATAATTAAAAATGCCCTTAANGCTAGTTCTTTTTCCTTTATCTTTTAACCTATTTAACTTAACTAGCCTAATAATTAACCCTTATAACTTCCTATTAGTTAATCTATTAAGAAGTTAAGACTTAAGTTAAGTTAGTTAGTTAGTTAATTAACCCCTATTCCCCTTTAATCTATATAGCTAACTTCCTTTATAGGCCCTATATAATATAATACCTACTTCTATTATATAAAGATAAAGTCTATAGCTACCTTTAGACTATTATTAAATTAAGGACCTTAACTTACTTAATAAGATAATTAAAAATGCCCTTAAACTGCTAATTAGAAATTCCACTTTAATAAGGGAGGCCTTTACCTTTAAATTAAATCCTAATATTTATTTATTTTATAGACTTTTAATAGGTACCTAAGCCTTTTAATCTTCTTAATAGTATTAATAATAACTTTAACTCTTTAGTAGGTTAAAACTTTTAACTTATTAACTTAATAGAAGCTATATATAGTAATTAAACTCTAACTAAGATAAATATAAATAGCCTAGTATTTATAGTAATATTAATATAATTAGGCTAGCTATATTTAGCTATAAGCTGCTCCTACTTATATATAGAAGCTATAAGGATTTTAATTATTAATATATTATTAAAGAGCTAAAGGAGCTTATAAAGCTAATAGAAAAGCTGCCTTTATTAAAATATTTACTAATTAATAAAATAAAGGACTTTTTAAAGGCTATTAATTAGGGCTATTATAACTATTAGCTTATTTAGCTAAAAGTTTAAATTAATTATATAATTAAGACCTTTAGTAGCTAGGTAATTATTATTAATATAAGGCCGCTTAGCTAGAGGACCTTTATATTAAATATATAAGTAAAAGTATTATATAGACCTAGCTAGTTATAGCCTAAGACTATAAGTGCATAATAATAGCTAAAGCTTAATATACTATATAGGGGACGGAGTTAAGGCGAAATTAGGAGGGTTAAAGTCTATAGATATTAAAGTTAAAGTTAGGGCAGCCTAAAGTTAAAGGTTAACTAACTTTAGCCTATAGGTTTAATTAGTTTAAATTATATAACTAATTATATAACCTTCCTTAAGATCCTACTATATAATAACTATTATAATATAATATAATATTATTAATAATATTATTAACTAGGGTTAATAATAAGATAATATATCTAATTAAATAGAAAGGCTACCTAAAGAATAAGAATATATAGGAATTACTTAAAAATCTTATTAATACTTAATAACTCCTAAAGAATTTCAAGTATTAATATTAAAAAAAAAGAATTAAGTATAAAACGTTAATTAATAATACTATAATCTTTTAATAGTTAAATATCACTTAAAATATAAGACTTTACTATATAATAATTAAATAAATCTTAATTCTTTAATGCCTTTAACTTATTTAAGTCCTTATAACTATAATAAACTATTTCTATAGCCTTTTTATAGAGATATTTCTCCTAATAATATAACCTTTAAAGATAAGCTAAAATATTCTAAAGATCTACTTTAATATACTCTTTTTACTTATTTATATAATCCTTTTTATAAGATACTTATATAACTATTAAAATTAGTAAAAATATTAATAAACTATCTATTTAGAATATAAATAAGTATAAGAAATTATACTACTAAAATTATAATTAATATATTTCTTAAATATATAAAAACTATATTACTATTTACCTTTAGAAATAATATATTTAAGATACTTTATATAATTTTATATTTTTTTTACCTTTAGCTAGAGCTTAGGTTTTCCTATTTCCTTAATATTATTAATAATTAATTAACTTCTTTTAAATAGTTTAAAACTTAAATATTTAATTTATTAAGGGTTATATATAGTAATTAAATATTAATAAATAATATATATATTATTATAGCAGCTATATATATAATAGCTAATTCTTCCTCCTTTATCCCTTAACTTATTTAACTTAATAAATTAAGTTAATTAATTAACCCCTATTCTCCTTTAGTCTATATAGCTAACTTCCTTTATAATATATAATATAATACCTACTTATATATAATAATAAAGTTTATAATTACCTTTAAATTACTATTATAATAAAGACTTTAATTTAATTATTAAAATAATTAAAATAGCCTTTATATTAATAGCTAATAATTCTAATTTAATAATAAAGGCCTTTACCTTTAAATTAAATATTAATATTAATAGTAATACTAATAAAGTTAAGCTAATTATATTTAATTATAAGCTATTTTTACTTATATATATAATTAAGCTTTATAATTAAAAGTTCAATTATTAATATATATATAATAAGTAAGATACTTTAATAGACTTAAAAAAAAGGCTGCTTTTAGGGAAAAACTTATTAATTAATAAAAAAAGGGACTTCCTTAAGGCTTATAATAGGCTCTATATCTATTAATTCCTTAAGTTAAAAGAGTAAATTAATTATATAATTAAGACCTTTAATAGTTAGGTAGTTATTATTAATATAAAGATATTTAGCTAAAGGACCTTTATATTAAATATATAAAGACCTAGCTAATTATAGCTTTAGACTATAAGTATATAAAGCTAAAGCTTAATATACTATATAGGGGAAGGGGTTAAAGTAAAATTAAGAGGGTTAAAGTTAAATATTAAAGTTAAAGTTAAGGCAGCCTAAAGTTAAAGGTTAACTTTAGCCTATAGGTTTAATTAATTTAAATTATATAACTAATTATATAACCTTCCTTATCTTAATTGTATAGTTAACCTAATTTTTTAGTTAGATAAGCTAGTAGTTATAATAGCCCTAGTTAATAGCCTTTAAGAAGTCCCTCTTTCTATTAATTAATAAATTCCTTAATAAAGGTAGCTTTTTTACTAGCTCTATAAGCTCCCTTAGCTTTTTAATAATATATTAGCAATTAAAATCCTTATAGCTTTTATATATAAGTAAAAGCAGCTTATAGCTAAATATAGTTAGCCTAATTACATTAATATTACTATAGATATTAAGATTTAATTTAAAGGTAAAGGCCTCTTTTATTAAAGTGGAATTTCTAATTAATACTTTAAGGGCATTTTTAATTATCTTATTAAGTAGGTTAAGGTCTTTATCTTAATAATAGTCTAAAAGTAGCTATAGACTTTATCTTTATATAAATATTATATTATATAGGGGCTATAAAGGAAGTTAGCTATATAGATTAAAGGGGGTTAATTAACTAACTAGCTAACTTAACTTAAGTCTTAACTTCTTAATAGATTAACTAATAGGAAGTTATAAGGGTTAATTATTAGGCTAGTTAAGTTAAATAGGTTAAAAGATAAAGGAAAAAGAACTAGCTATTATATATATAGCTACTATAATATATATATTATCTATTAAAGTTTCCTTTAGCTGTATTATTATCTTTATAAAAAAGAGAAGTAAGTTTAACTTTAAACCTTAATAACCTAATAATAAAGAGAATAATTTAAAAGGTTTAAAAAGGTTATAAGGCTTTATAATTAATTAAAACCTTATATCAATAGGAATATAAGCTCTTACTATTTCCTTTAGCTGCACTATTATCTTTATAAGAAAGAGAAGTAAGTTTAACTGTAAACCTTAGTAATATAATAATAGAGAGAATAGTTCAAAAGGTTCAATAAGGTCATAAGGCTTTAATATTAACTAAAACCTTATATCAATCGGAATATAAGCTTTTACTATAATAATTGCAATAATATTATTTCTTCCTTTTATATCTAATAACCTAAATTAACCTAAAAGCCTTAAAGTTAATAATTAAAANAGTTTAACTATAAACCTTAGTAATATAATAATAAAGAGAATAGTTTAAAAGGTTTAATAAGGTTATAAGGCTTTAATATTAACTAAAACCTTATATCAATCGGAATATAAGCTTTTACTATAATAATTGCAATAATATTATTTCTTCCTTTTATATCTAATAACCTAAATTAACCTAAAAGCCTTAAAGTTAATAATTAAAAAAGAGATAAAGATATAATAGACTTATAAGTAAGTAAGTAAGTTATTTTACCCCTAATATATAATATATTAAGCTAACTTAATTTATAGTTAAGATATTAATAATAACCTTCTATTAAGACCTATAACTAGCTAACCTTAGCGATATAGCTAGGGCATATAGAAATAGGTTTTAATATAACTTAACCTCTGGCCTTTTAATTGCCCTTACGGTAAATAGATATTATATCTAAAGGCTAAAGTTATTTACTAATTAAAAGGAGCTAAAAAGTATTAATTTAGGTATAAGACCTAATAGCTATAAGGTTAAGCTAGTATTAGCTATATTTAGCTATATAGTCTTTTATATTTTTAGCCTTTACCTTAGGGAAGCTATATATATTCCTTAGGTTTAATAGGAAAAGTAGCTACTTAAGATACTTTATAATAAGCTAATAAAAAGGTCCTTTAGCTATATATCTAAAGAGACTGCCTTCCTTAATAGAATATATAGTGGTATATATAAAGGATAGTTTATAGTGCTAAAGAATTAGGTTATAACAGTTAGGGACTTTAAGTTTCTATAAGTAATAATAATTAGTCTTTTTAGGTCAGACTAATTAGGAAATTCTATTTATATTAGAATATATATAAAGAAATTATATATATTTTATAAAAGAGAGTTTAATAGAAAGTTAAAAAGATAGCCTTTTATAGAGTTAGTAGTTAATTGACTAAAGTTATATAATAAGCTCCTTAATATATATAGTATCTATATAACCAGCTGTATATTAATAATATTTTAATAGGGAAGCTCTTATTATAATAACTATAATAATATTATTTCTTCCTTTTATGTCTAATAACCTAAATTAACCTAAAAGTAAAGTTAATAATTAAAATAAATAAGTTATTTTATACCTAATATATAATATATTAAGCTGATTTAGATTATAATTAAGATATTAATAACGACTTTCTATTAAGACCTATAATCGGCTAACTTAAGCGATATAGCTAAGGCATATTAAAATAGATTTTAATATACCTTATAGTTAGGCCTCCCTTTAGCCTTAAGGGTAAATTAATACTATATTTATAAGTTAAAATAATTAATATTTAATTAAAAGGAGCTAAATTAAATTTATAGAGGTTTAATAACCGATATTAATAAGATTAATATAGTATTAGCTATATTTAGCTATAAGGTCCTATATATTCCTAGCTATTACCTTATAGATACTATATATATTTTATAGGTTTAATAGGAAAAGTAACTACTTAAGGAACTTTATATTAAGCTAAAGAGCTTACTTAAGGTAAAAAAAATTATTTTCCTTAAGAGAATATATAGTATATATATAGGATAGTTTAATAAGATAAAAAATATAATTAAGATAGTTAGAGACTATAAGTCTTTTTACTTATAAGTTATATTAAGAAACTTTATTTATATTAGAATATATATAAAGAAAATATATATATTTTATAGAAGAGAGTTTAATAGGAAATTAAAAAGATAGCCTAATACTAAAGATTTATTTCTATAGAGTTAATAGTTAATTAACTAAAGTTATATAATAAGCTCCTTAATATATATAGTATCTATATAACCAGCTGTATATTAATAATATTTTTATAGGGATCTATTAAAGTTTAATTGCTATATATAACCCTTAATAAACTAAATGTTTAAGTTTTAAACTATTTAAAAGAGGTTAATTAAATATTAATATTATTAAGGAAATAGGAAAACTTAAGCTCTAGCTAAAAGTTAAAAAAATATAAAAATATAACCTTCCTTATTATCCTATTATATAATGGTTATTATAATATACTATAATATTATTAATAATATTATTAATTGGGATAATTTATATAAAAATAAGCTAAATAATAAAATATCTTAAAGTTAAATATATAAATTATATTAAAAATATCTTTATAGTATTTAATAGCTACTTTTAAATAATTAATATACTTAAATATATAGCTAGATATATTATTAATATATAAAAAATATTTATAAGTATAAGTTTAAAACTAATATATAAACTGAATATTTAGCTACTTTAAATAGCCTTAAGGATAAGACCTTAAAAAGGGAAGAAATTATATTATAAATTAATATCTTAATATAATATACTCTATAAGTAAGTTAGCTACTTAAGTAAGTTAGCTATAAATCTTAACCTTTATATTTTAATTATTAATAAGAATATTATAACCTATTTAATTAATTAAAACTAATTATTATCTTTATTCTTAATAACCTTAATTACCTCTTACTAAGTCCTTATATTATATCCGGTCTTATTATATATATTATAATACTAAATACCTAATGTATTTAACCTTTCTTAATTACTATTTCTTAATAATTTAATTACTACCTATATATTAATATCTATTTAATTAATTTAACTTTAATTAATCCTTATAGTTATCTTATTATTATCCTATAGTTAGGTTCTTTTTACCTTTTTTTTTTTACCTATTTACTATATTTTCCTTTTAAAGTTTTTAGATTTTAGCCTTTTATAAGGCTAATTTATATAAAATAATACTTTATCTTTTTTTAAAATACTTTATAGCTTTAATAATTAACTTAAAGGAGCTACTTTTATAATTTTTAATCCTTACTTATAGATATTTAAAGTAAAATTAAGTCTTTAGTATTATCTTTAAGGTCCTTAAAGCCTAAGGGGTTAAAGGTTTAATAACCTCCTTAGGAGGTATTAAGGTCTATAGTTATATATTAAGCTTTAAGATAATATATTTTAAGTTAAAAAGAATAAATCTAGCTCCTTTAAAACCTCCTTTAATATTTCTTTATATAATAATAGCTTAATAGGTAATATAAAAGGTAGAAAAAAATTAAGTCTTAATAATATAGGTTTTATACCGTTTTATAAGACCTTTAATTTCTTAACTATAGGCCTTTTTTAATGGCCTAAAGCAGTTAATATTAAGAGGTTAAAGTATATAAAAGAAATAAGGAGGTATATAAAGTAGGATAGTATTCTTCTATTTATAATATTTTTAAAATTTAATAAATTAATAACTTTTATAACTATTAAAAATTAAATAGCAATAGGGATTAATTAATTAATTAATTATATACTTATTAAAGTACTTTAGCTAATTAAGACCTAATTAATTATTAATTTATTTATTTTTACTTAATATAATAGCTTAATTAGCTAAAAGGTTACTTTTTTTTATATTAATTATAAAGGTATTTTTTACTTTTTATTATAATAAACAGTAGGATTAATTAACTTTTTATATTAATTGCCTTAATTATAATAACTTATTTTTAACTTTTAAGTTAAATTAGTTTTAGCCTTTTATACCTTTTTATATTTATAATAATTTTATAGGTTAATATTATACCTATTATAAAGTTAGTCTTATTAAAGTTCTAAATATTATTTAATTAAATATTATATTTTATAATTATATTCTTTATAAGTTAAAACTAATTATAAATAATTATTAGGTCTTTATATATAGCTCTTTAATAGTTATATTTCTATTAATAATATAATTTAAGCTTTAATTATTAATTAATAAAATTATTAACTTAATTCTTATTAATAGGTTATTTACTATAGTTAGTAAGTAGTTAATTTATAATATTTTTAATAATAAAGAGCTAATAAGGAAATCCTTATATATCTTAATTAAGAATATATTAAAGGATAGCCTATTCTTTTAGGCTTAATAGATTTTATAATTTTAATATAATATTATATTATACTTATTTCCCTTTCTTTTAATTACTTAAAGTATTGCAATTAATATTATATATCTTAGCAGTATATTATATATTTAATTTAGGGTTATCTTAAAGGGCTTAAAGAGCTATAATAACTTAAGCTTCTTTTAAAGGCTATAATATTTATAGTAGTTAAGATTTAATTAATTTAATAGTATTAATATAAGGTAAGGGATTTATAGCTAACTTACTTAAGTGGCTAACTTACTTATAGAGTATATTATATAAGACTTAACATACTCCACAAGTGAGTTGGCCACCCAAGTGAGTTGGCCAGTATACTGTGCGGCTAATAATAGCCTACCCTATAGGAATTTAAAGCTTAT
>WETZ01000118.1:0-17796 GCA_011034095.1 Fusarium cf. aywerte
TCGACCAAAGCGATTTGGACCAAATTTTACTACCCCGCAACCCTATTTTAGTGCACGATTTGACCCAAATCGTCTGTGAATAATACCTAGGCCCAATCGCATTCTAAATATCTGCAAGGAAGGATCAGAAATCATAAAAGCAGCTCCCCTGAGTCAATGATTCAAGCCGTCAAGTTTTTTGAGAAGTCAACAACTAATCTTATAGATGAGATGGCCTTACTATATAAAAGGAATCAACAACTTGAACAGCAGAATAAGACAGTAGGGCGGCGCCGGAGGGGAAGAAGAACTACAGTACAGAAAGAAGGGGCTTTAACTATAACGGGAGCATCACAAGCACTTGATCAGATAGATATTGATGCACAGGTGATAGCTGAATCCTCAAGAGATGGTCAACGAAGGCCACAGGGATCAAAGCCTCGGCAATGTAGTATTTGCGGAAAGACCGGGCATACTGCAAGGACCTGTCAAGGGTCAATTGAGGTCAATAGGGAATAGTATAGCAATTAATTTTAATTGATCAGATAGGTTGTGGTGTTTTTATTTCACTTTTTGAGTCTTCAAGTGTAGATTGGTGGNGGGAATAGTATAGCAATTAATTTTAATTGATCAGATAGGTTGTGGTGTTTTTATTTCACTTTTTGAGTCTTCAAGTGTAGATTGGTGGAGCACTCGCTTGTCTGGAGCACTCGCTTATCATGCACGTTACCACTATTTCCTAAAAAATTATGTCAGCCACACGCATCTAAACTGACCCCACCAGGTGACATTCTAGTACTCTTTGGAGTTAAGTAGGAGCCTCCTCTACCTGATCCCTTCACTAGATAATTGATAGTACCGGAAAGGTTCCTCTAATTGTCGATTAAGGTCCATCTGCCGTTGGGCTAGCCTCCTATCTCTCCTTCGGACAACATCAGCCGCCGCTTTTTCTTCTCGGCTTACGTACTTTGCAGGTCGACCTAATTTAGATACTGTCTGACGTCGTTTTTCTTTGCTGCGAACTGGCTGTTGGCTGCCGCAGGCCACGTAATATACTCCCATATTTGGCCGCGGGAGGCATGAATGAGTGGGTTTTGGCCCCAAAACAGAGGTTAGTTGGTCGGG
Organism: Fusarium cf. aywerte; assembly: GCA_011034095.1. Classification (NCBI taxonomy): domain Eukaryota; kingdom Fungi; phylum Ascomycota; class Sordariomycetes; order Hypocreales; family Nectriaceae; genus Fusarium; species Fusarium cf. aywerte. The sequence continues at coordinate 1,105 of WETZ01000118.1, forward strand.
CAGTATTGACATTGGGGCAAGTCTCGCTTGTACAGTCTGCTGTGGCCTTGGGGCAGGTCTTGGCTCTGTAGCCTGTTCTAAGGCATAGCAGCTTGGAGTTTGCCTTTTTGTCGGCTGAGGTATGGGTGATTTTTGTGATTCAAAAGCTTGCGCACATCCAATAGCAATCTGCTTTCGAAGACTCGCTATGTAGTGCTCTACCTGTTGGCATTTTTGGAATTCCAGTTCCGACTGCAGGTAGCTCGGGACTCGCTGTTGTGACGTTGCGAATACGTGCGCCTCGTGTTCCACACTAGATGGTTGTAAGACCGACGAGTTATCGTTATGATTTTTCCTTCGATCTTGAACCACAAGGTCACGAATGCAACGCAGTGGGTTTCGCCGCAAACCGTTGGGGTTATTTTGTAAGCTGAAAGCAAAGCTCTCTTGACCATTGCGGAGTTCCCGTACCTCATACGACAAAGTTTGGCCAATGTGGCGATGAATCCAAGACTGCCATTGATCCTGGCTCCAACGGAGGTATTGGGGAAGAGGTTTCGGAGAGCCCTGACGCCAGCGTTTTCCCGCCCAATACCAGTTCTCCTGAGAAGTTTCCTCTATTGTAAGCCCCGGTTCGCCCTGGATATCTATCGAAAACCACCGGCGCTTGCCGTCCTTGGTCCTGGGCGCTAGGCCTCCTGATGTGGGATATGGTAATACCCAGTGGTATATAAATAGGTAGCTTTGAAGTCGGCAATTGAATGCCTGTAATAGCATATTTTCCGCTGGCATATGTTTCAATGCAGTACATATCCACTGGTGAAGCTTCCGAAACGGCTTATTTTCCCAATTGCCCCGTAGCCAACCATCATTCAAGCCGAATAATGCCTGTGTAACTTCCTGAGGGCTCTTGACACTCGCACGATTGCCCGATACTGCAGCCATACCATTGGTGAGGGCGGTTGAAAGACCTTTGCGACAAAACTGAACATGATCATCTAGGATCGTGGTGCGAACTTTCGGACGGAGGTCGCCTTGAATGGAATGGAGGACATCAGCCCTCATTTGCTGTAGACAGATATGACAAAGCCATGACATCATCTGATCTATGATCGCATCTTCCCTGGGATACCGCCGGAGCCACTCTAGACCGAGGTCAGCACGGCGGCTGAGGTCAAAGAAATGCCTAACATGGCCACCATACTTGAGATATCGTTGATGGAGGATACCATTCCCGAATAAGACTGAGTCAGTAATATCTGGAAGAAATTTCAGTGTAGCCCAGTTGATACGAGGCTCAATCCAGCAGTAGCCATACTGCTCTAGTGTTCTACCAAAGCCAAGGCCGTGGTACACGCGTGGCAAGCCCACTGGCTGTGGCAGCTCTCGTCTGCTCCACCACAGCGCCCCTTCTCGGGAGTAATCATGCCCTCCAACTGCAACCCGAAGACATCGAAGAAACATATCCATCATCTTGGTTTGCTCCCATGTCGTCAGTCCCCCAGAACGTTGAGCTCGAATCAACTCAAACCCGGTTGTGAACTTGTTGATATTGTGCCAGACGTAATCAACAAAGATGGGAGTGCGAACTACCCACAAACAAGGCGGATGCCCTGGCAGCTGGGCGGAGCGGGCTTCGGGGGTAAGAGAGCGCAGTACTGTCAAGACGCTTTGAAATAAGCCCCATGATATGCGATATTCCTCGCGGACACCGAAGGATCGTTGTTTTGAATCTGTCAGACCGTAGTGACAACGGCGCTTGCTGGCCAGGTACGCTCGATCAGTGATATTGCATAATGCGGGCTTGCTACTAATACTTTGCATACCATTGCGAAGCTGGGGGTCTAATGCCAGAAGCCGTAGATCTGGATTCTGGAATGGATATGTGCGAGCAGCGTCTACAATCTCTTTGGTGAGACTGTACATCTGGCCATAAAGAATACCTCCACGGCGGAGTCGAGACTTTGCAGGAGTTAATGTGGTCATAGAGCCAGCATCTCCAAGCATCGACTCATGGTAAAAGTTTTGGCCGGACTTGGGAATATCGCCATCATAGAGCTGACCGAGGTGGTGGCGGATGCAACAGCGCCGCCAGAGGTATGTCAAAGGTTCATGTGATGGAACACCATCGGGCATTGGGCAGGTCTCTTTACCCACATCAATGTACAGCCGGTCGCTGCATATATGGGAGAAATCTAGGATACTGCGTAGTTTGCCGTCAAAGTTGTTCATCACCGCTAGTAGATCGTGTGGGGCGTCTGGGGATTTGAACAAAAGTTTAGTATTTTTCGCCTGAAAGAATAGCTCTGGATTACGAAAGTCTTGTAGCCCTGGTTGGCATGTTGCTGCGAGAATATGGTCCCATAGTTGCTGCAAGCCCTGTGATGGCAGGAAGTAGGACATCCGTAGCTGAGCCTGATAACTAGGTGTCTCGAACAGACGATTCTCTACTTGAGGAGCTCGACAGGTAGCCAATGCGTGACGATAACTTGCAGGCAAGTGTTGGAGTCTATCAACATCATAGACCTGACGGACAGCGGGATAGAAGATATCATCAAACCACCGCGAGAGTTGCTCGTCAGTTAGCCGATTGAAGTCGCGGGAGCATGGCAAATGCGGAAGGAACAGGTGAAACGTTATGAAATCAGCGCCTTCGGCCCTCGCGAAGATGAAATGTGGCACATCTTTTAATCGCGACGGAGTTAACCGGGGACGTTCTGAATCTGGATCTAGGCGATCCAAAGTTAGGTGGACATCTGTGGAGATATTCTGAACATACTGAGGAGCAGAATAAAACCGAATCCCGTGGATTGCTGTTGCGGGAGAAGTCACAAAACCCAAGATACTATCGATGTCGAATGAAACAGCCGGAAGAGTCGGTCGTGAATGTTCGGTGTGGAGACAGGCCTGCTTAGGCTTGCCTTCGAACTGTCCGGGTGTATGACCAGAAAATAGCTCTTGCCATTGAGTAGGGCTCAAGCTCAGTGTCTCACTAGAAGTCTGTGTCTCGACAAAATGCTGCTTATCAAGTGTGTGAGGTACGCTACGAGGAAACAGATTGGCGATCCCATGGTGGTTAGATGTTCCCTCAGCTTCTATATGCGCTGCCAGAGATTCTCGATGCTCCTGAGCCCCACAACTGTGTATTCCAACAAGATACTGCTGAATAAACTTCTGTGTGACATATCGCAAATCGTTCCATGTGTTATCATGAGGGCGACCTGTTTGTATTCCAGCAAAGGCATCCGGACTCCTAGGCTCCATCCGATCTTCACGTTCATCGGTACTATGACCGTCGACTATCTCCTCGTCATAATAGTCTGGTCCAATGTCAATTGTACTTAGGTCTTCGTCTTCCCGACTAGAGGTGATAGGGAGATCCTCCGAAGAGATTGTATCAGGTCTGGGTTCCCCAGTGTCGGCCGACATATGTTTACTTAGTGTCGTCTGCACGTTGTCTGCGGTAGAGTCGACCGTCTGAAACGACTCGGCCTGATCAATCGAGGGCTCCATACATTGTTGTTCCTTTTTCCGCTGCCGGTATCTATGGGTGCGTTGCGCTTGTAGGCGGCGTCGACGCAGCGCAACGGGGTCGTGTTCGTCCACGAATCGGATCTCCATTGTTTCTTTGTATTGCTTGTGAAATCAGTAGATTTCACTTGAGACATTAAGATTTTGGGGCAGTACGAGTGGGCTAACCTGATAAGGAAAATGTCACGCTCACTAAAGGCTTACTAGTCCAGAATAGGAAATTGTAACGCTTAACGGCCTCCTACTCTCTGACGGCCATTAAGGTCGTTCATTCTAACCCCCGTAACTCAAGAGCAACGCAGATACGAGAGGGAAAAAATATATTTCCAAGTTACTCAGATGTCCAGGTGCCTGATTGAGCTATATGAGACCAGGATTTCGTGCTGCGGTCTAGAAGTTCTAAGTGCTGATCCACCCCTGGAATGTTTTTAATAAACGGCCATGGCCGCGTGAGCGACGTCATCGGACCTTTGCCGGTCAACATGGGGCTGTGGGGCCGGCTAAGAATGATTGGTCTGATACAAGCGGGGTAGCCTGGGCGTGGCGAATCTTCGGGCATGGGCATCACAAAGCAAGAGAGTGAACAATGAAGACGCAAAACCTAATGTTTAGCAATTCGCGACTTGAAGGAAACGAACAAACTCGACATACTAAATTATCAGCAAGGTGCGCCCTTTACATGAGGTATGGCTACCCCTACGCCGTCCCCAACCTTGATCTCCTCCCTTCCAGACCTCCTGACCTTCATCTCCTCGATCCCTCCGTCTAGCACGCTCTATCTAGACCTTGAGGGCAAAAGCCTCAGCCGCAACGGAACCCTCTCCCTCATAACCGTACTCATCCACCCCACACGAGTAGCAAGTCTGATCGACGTCCAGACTCTCGGAAACTCCGCTTTCACTACATCAAGTGCCAACGGAAAGACTCTCAAGGCCATCCTTGAAGATCCCCACATACCTAAATGTCTCTGGGATGTACGCAATGACGCCGACGCCCTCTGGGCCCACTACCAGGTCCGTCTCAAGGGCGTCACAGACATACAGCTCCTCGAGAATGCCTCCCGCGCCGGTGGCAAGACCTATGTCCGCGGGCTTGACGCATGCGTCGAGAAGGATCTGGGACTAAAGGTCATGGAGGTCCAACGCTGGATCAAAACCAAGAGGGAGGTGAAGTCTCTCATGCCCAACGACATCTTCACCCGCCGCCCCTTGGACGCCAAGACAATTCAGTACTGCGTCAATGACGTTGTACACTTACCTGCACTACATAATATCTACGCCAAGCGCATCGATAGCCGATGGATGAAGAAAGTTATGGAAGAGAGCGCGCGCCGCGTAGTCGACGCCTGCGGGCCTTTATACGAGCCTCAGTCTGAGACGAAGAAGTTGGGGCCTTGGGGCTTGGGGTAAGACAAACACTATTGACGATGGACGAATGGCTTGACAAGTGGGAGGAAGGCAGGACAGATACAATGCAACAGGATATCTTCGAATATGGCAACTATGACGACTCGGACGACTATCCAATAAACTCCAAAGACGCCGCGTGGGACGACACATTTGATAGTTGCTGGGAGAAGTAACCTGACGTGGCCTCTGTTGGATGTAACCCTGAGTATTATTCGTAGGCGATTCTCACATCTATCTAACAGCAGTCTAGGTACTATTTAGAGGCGGTTTAAGTTAAATTGACCATCAAAACGGGATCAGGGGGTTAATAAATTTGGCTTTTATAGCTCTGGCTCAAGTCGAGTCGCTGGTAGTGCTTGGGGGTTAGCTAGCGCCGATTTGGGATAAGCGTTACGCAGTACTAAGTAGCTTATCAAGAGAAACATCTGTTACCTTACTGCATCTAACTATAGTAATCGACTGGATGAAACCAGCAGCAATGAATGGCATTGTCTAAGTAGAGTGTGCCGAAGATAAGGATCTGTTGATCAAGGATCACGACGCTGGAACATTGGATCACCATGGATCACCTAAAATCCCAAGTGATCCACGCCTTGGATCACTCCCATTTCACACCGAGCCATACGGCTACCATTGGTATATAGAACACATTCATTAGCACATTTCATAGTACTTAGCTCACCAGCTACCAATACAACTTCTTTACCTCAATAAGCGGGGCGCCTCGGTGGGGTCTCCAAAGAAAAGATTATCAAGCTGGGTGGTGGCTGCCTAATGACTGTGGCTCCTATATCCTACTGTACCAATTACTCCTCAACACCCTGCCTCTGCCCTTGCCAGAGGGCCCGTTTATGTCTTTAATACTTGGGTAGGGTTGGGAGCGAAGAACAAACTAGGTTATGAAGCTCCACCGTCAGTGACGGTGGAGCTGCGGCTGTTACATTGTCCTCTTTAAAGTGAAAGAGGAAAATAGGGGAATGAATGGCTTAATCACGTCATGCATAAACCCTCTTTCACTTGAAACTGGAGCTGCCATAGTGATGTATCCAGGAGCTGTCCTCTTTGAAATTTACATAAACCTCTGAGAGCCATTAGCTTGATTTGGAAGGCGTAACGCTGGACCGTGCTCTGCGACTGACTTAACATGAAGCCTTCTAGTTTGATTATGAGCTGTAGAAGGAAAAAATATTCAATTAGAAAAAAGAAAACGCTCCTATATTATTAAGTATCTAAGGATCTGATGAAGCTATAAAAGACAAGAGATATTGGTTGTGTCACTGAAAACTTAAGCTGCAATTGCCTACTGGAATTTGATTCGATAGATTCGATAGATGTCTATGCCTACCCTGACGAAGGTTGAAAATCACAAAATAAACGTTATCGGCAGGATGCTAAGAAGTCCTGGTAATCATCCAGCGCCTGGTCCCGTCGTCCGTCTCGCCCGTCAAGGAACGTGAAGATTCCATCTTCATTTCGACAAATACTGAAGCGGGTGCATTTATCGTCGCATTTGATCGAGAAGTCGCCTACTACGATAGCTCGCAGGGAGGCAATGCCCCCAGCGCCGAATGCCCACTCAACGAAAGCACAGAACCTATCCTGGAGCTCATATCTTGCGCATTTGACAGTCACATGAGGCCACAACGCTCTGAGGTCGGCTCCACTATAACTCCCGCTCCATTTTTTCATCCTGTCCTCCGATTCTACGGAATCTTTCCAGACCCAGTTCCATTCCCAGGAGCTTCTCATACCATCTCCGGTACGGATATGGATGATCCTCAAGCAGTCTTTTTCAGCAAAGGGAAGAAGTGTGCGTCTCTATAGAGTAGTCAGCAAGTAACATCCAGGGCGTAATCACTGACGGCGGCGTCGCAGAAGACGCTCAAGGCTTACAAGACATGTCGGCTCATTAATCAGACCAAGGCATTCAACATCCAACAGGTTCAGGACGTTAGCCCTGGGTTTCATCTCATAATAGTGCAATAACCGCTGTAGGATAATATTCTGTCGTTGCGGGGACGAGGCCTCTTGCTGGCGAACCGAACCTTGTTGTTCTCCAAAGGCAGACCTTATTAGTTCTGTTCTATCGCCCCAGAGCGGATCGAGAATGCAACTCTTCAAGGTAGCACGGTGTCTCAGAACGCTTGCCCAGAAATCTCGGGTGGGGATCCATGATGTAAACCCTGGGTGACCAAGAAATATGTGGAGCTTCTCTAATCCGCTGAAAGACCCCAAGAGGTCCGTAATGGCCTTCTGCTCTTCGGATCGATCGTTGCACTCGTAGACGCAAATTTCGAACGTTTTCAGCTTCAGTGTGATACTTGACTCAGTCACCTTCTCCACAAGTTTGGTCCATCCACTACAATAGTGCAGCTTGAGCGATACCAGTGAACGGATGTCTAGTGCAGAAGCAAATGCGGGTCCAATCGGGGCGTAAGATATAGACAGTTCCTGCAACTTTAGGAAAATAGGTGATGGAGGATACGGAGGCGTACCCAAAATTCGCGTCAACAATGGACATTCGTTCGATTGCTCAGTGGATGGAAACCAGTCATCATGCTCGTCATCCCAGCCTACGAAGTCAAGCTCGAGCTTTATCAGGTTTGTCCGATTGTTGTTAATGGCGCTGGATAGGGTATCGATGTCTTCGCAGCGTGGGCCTCTCCAGCGGAAGGATTTAAGGTTTTTGAAATTGTCCAGATGGATGATAGATCCTTGATTGTAAGCATGGGGGCACCATGTAATTGTGCTGTCGTCATCGACGAAGCAATGACGATCGGTCGTGAGAGATATGTTCTCGACTGAATCCTGCCGCAAAGTGATGATCCCGCTCGGCCCTAGGATTGTTTCTGGGATGCAGGTCCCTAAGTCCCAACTAAGGAACGTTCGTTAGGATTTCTCTTCGGATTGGTGGGTTTCTTTCGGACGCACCTGAAGCTTCGGAGTTGTCTATGAGAGAGCCCGTTGACAATAATCCCGCTGGCAAAACTGAGGTAATCGAAATTTCGAGAGTGCGTGCCCCAATCTACTCCATTGAGAGAGTCTAGTTCGTCATTCTCTGAAATGTCATCATATAGATCGTATAAGTCATCGTCATCCAAATCGTATACCATCAGATCTGCCTTGCGGGGTCCGTTGGAATGAGGGCATTGGTAAAATCGCTGCCAACAGACTCCTAGTCTTTCTCGGAAATGCAGATGTTTGATGTATTTGGAAGATACCGGAGACAAATTGAGTAGTGGTAAGCCGTGGAGGCCTGTATAGTGTGAGATTTCTTTGGGTCTAATCTCGACGGACTGCCAAAAGATTGGTAGACAAACGCTCCGGATTCTTTTCGAGACTTCAGTCGCTGATTTAAGGTCTCTGATCGAGGTGACCTGGGCTCTGTATTAGTGAGACCTTACTAGATAACCTTCTGTCCCACTCGTTCCGGTGACGATGCATTAACAAAAGGGGAAGAATTGGGGGAGTACCCAACATTTTCCATAATGATTCGTAGAATCTCGTTTGGCAGTTGCGAGATCATGTCTGACATCTTCTTTTCGGTTCAGATAAGGCTCCTCGCGTCTTTTGGCAGCTCAAGCAATGAACAGGAATCTGGCTCTGTGTTGGGCCGGTTTTCAAAGCCAGAATGCGCTGTGTCGATCTAGGGTGGCTGGCGGCGTCGGCATTTATCCATGGCGAGCAATTATGATAGATCTCTGATAGTTAGGAAGCGAGTGCCTAATACATAATGAAGATATGTGGGAGGTTGGAGCATAAAGGAAGATTTATAATGAGATTTGAAGATCCGTTACGTAAGTAGGGGCAGGGCTGGAATGGCCGTAAACGTCTCTGTCAAATCTCGATGCTGGCCAAAAAATGACAATCAAAATGCGTCCAAAATCAACGATAGTAGAAGATGCGGATAAATAAGGCGCAAGGGTAGGCCAAAGCGTGAGGAATCTGCCGATATGCATCAATGCCATTTTAATGCTCGTTTGCGTATTGCATCCTACTTTCTTTAGCATAGTTCACAGTCAAATTCCATCCCAGGCTATCCGTTGTGTAAGTAGGGATCAATGATGGGTTTAGGTTGTCGGTTTTCGGTTGTGTTTGGAAAGGCTCAGCCAACAAGATGAACGGCACTTCACTTCTCAGCCATTCTAATCTCCGTATGAAGACCCTGCACCTGCGGTCGTGCGATTCGAAATCGCTCAATGTACAGTAAAGGTCGAAATCGGTTGTCCATTTTTGACTCTTTGATTTACACCGCACGGACTTTTTGATGAGGGGGTGTGACTTATACAGTATCGTATAACTATTGATACTGTATTTGTGTACCCCTTGTTGATAGCGTAATGAGACTCAGTTTCGAGAGCGTTCAGAGTCTGACTACAGGACCTCACGGCCTCAATAAAATGAATTAGATGCCCAGTTCAGCTGTTCAACCACACGGTACAAGAACATTGATAAAATAGGTTGAACATGGCTCTGCTTGTGCCGTTTTCTTTTACGACGTAAGTCCGGAAAGTTATTCTTCATTTTCTAAAGACCCCCGAACATCTCAGGAATTGTGGGTCCAAAATCTCTTTGTGACGCGGCCGCTTCTGGCTGCGTCATAAGAGGACGGCGCCATGCCTCTCCCCCCATGTTCCATGTCTGACCAGTTGGTCAGCTCGCTTAGAGACCGCCTCCATCCAGCACCATCGGCTATGTCAGCATGACCCCAAATCTGACCGCACGAATGCTGTCGTCGACCGCGCTGTCGGTGTCATCCACCGTGCCGTATTGCCCAACCTTACTTCAACAGCCTACTCCCTGCAAAAGAAAAAGAGAAAAAAGAAAAAAAAAAAGACAGGAGAAGAAGAAAGAGAATGGGAAAGGGAAATCCCCCCGCAGAGTGCGAAAGAGTGATCCTTTCTTTTCCGGAGGGGCAATCAAAGAGAACCCCCTTGCTGGATGACCCCAGAAAACGCCCTTTGTGATGCGGAAAGTGCTCCACTACTATGAGTCCAGTAGCATTGTTTGTGGGCCCTCTGATGAAACGCATCGTCTATCCCCACCTAAATCGGATTGCATCACATCGTCTCGAGAAGACCTGGGGAATGTAACTTTATCGTCTTCACATGCCACGTTTTAGCTGTAGCCCTATCTCGTGATCTATGCTCGTTGCCAGATGACGCTAGGAGCGGGCCGTGTGCTAGTTTGACTATTTATTTGATGAGAAGCTAAAATGGCTGACGATCTTGTGCGGGATTTTTGTCTATTATGGCATTTCGCAAGGAGCTGCTACGGAGTGAGAATCTTAAAAAACCTCCATCTAGTTGTGTATTGTAATATATGTGGATAAGAAGTTCAGAGAAATTTATACCTATCCTCGCTATCAAGTCTATCGCAAACACGCAAAGACTCAGAGGAACACAGACGATGCATTGTCTAAACCCTTACTTACCCTAGGACCACCTGCATTATTTTTAGATATTCTGGTGAATCAGCCTTGAAAGTAAGCCACAGCGTTTACAGGGGTCTTGAGCCGTATGATTGGTGACGGACCTGCTCTCTATAAAGATAATCCTAGTCACGAGCAAAGGAAATGTGCCTTGCGGGGTTGTTTTGACCCTCTCCCTGCTCATTGTTCGAGTGCTTGTGATTTCCTTTCCCTTCCTAATTCATCAACCGTCGGTAATCAGTGGTACCGCCAACAAGCAATATCGTGAAAGCTTATTTAATCCTCATTTTTTGTTTTCTCGCTATTGTGTTTTATTTCCTCGATTATACAATTATATTCTCGATCGCAAATATCTACCGTTTTCGTGCTTATTTCGACATACGATATTTTCGAACGCCTTCGTTAAAGGCAGTGGCTCCCTAGAGAATGGTATTACGGTTTGTCTGATTTCATCGGTTGACTGAGCCGCACTCTTGCCATGTCCACTCCATCGCCCTGGCCACACCGCCCGAATAACCGTCACGGCTTCGAGATAGCCATTATTTGCGCTTTACCACTTGAGGCTGATGCTATCGAGGCCTTGTTTGACTACTGTTGGGATGGTAATGGCCCATCTTTCGGGAAGGCAGCTTGGGATCCCAATTCCTACTCAACAGGTGTGATCGGCTGCCACAATGTCGTGCTCGTACGTATGCCAGGGATGGGTAAAGTGCATGCTGCGGCGGCAGCTTCTAACTGCAGAGCGAGTTTTCTGAATGTCAAGATTGCGCTTGTAGTTGGCATTTGTGGCGTTGCCCCCTTCAAGCGCAACGGTGAAGAAATCGTACTTGGAGATGTCGTCATCAGTGAAGGCATTATCCAATATGATTTCGGACGGCGCCTGCCAGACCAGTTTATCCCCAAAGAAGGTCTGCTGGACTCTCTGGGAAGACCGAATCAGGAGATACGCGGGATTTTGGCACAAGCGAAAGGGATCAGCGGCCGTCAGCTATTGGTCAGTGAGATGGCAAGATACCTCAGTACTCTTCGCCAGAATCTAAAGCTTTGTGCCGAATATCCTGGCGTCGCATACGACAGACTATTTGAAGCATCCTATCGCCATATCGAGGACCAGAAGTCATGCGAACAAGTCGGGTGCGACAGCAAGTTCGTGCCACGACGCCGTCTTCAGGCCACGGGGCCCAATCCTGCACCTGCTATCCATTTCGGACTGATGGCATCTGGTGATTTAGTGATGAAGTCAGGCGAAGACCGCGACCGCGAGGTGAAGGCGAGAGATGTAGTTGCTTTCGAGATGGAAGGCGCGGGTGTTTGGGATACTCTACCTTGCATTGTGATCAAAGGGGCATGTGACTATGCCGATAGCCACAAAAGTAAAGTCTGGCAGCGGTATGCGGCGGCTACGGCGGCGGCTTGTGCGAAAGCTTTTCTCAACTTCTGTGTGCCCACACCATTAGGTACGTGATGCAGCACTTCGAAGTCAATAATTAACTCTTGGGTAACAGACCAATTGCCTTATGTTCAAGACGCTGAAAATGACATGCCACCGAGTAAGCGAGTTCGATTGCAGGCACCCGAAGGTGTGTTCACAGTCTGCGAACTTCAAGATCAACCAGTCTTTCTAGTGCCGTTTCTCGAAAATCCCCTCTTCATAGGTCGGGATGACGTTCTTATGAACCTTGAAAGCCTATTGTTCGAGAGGAATAGTCGGAAAGTTGCGCTTGTTGGTCTTGGTGGTATTGGCAAAACGCAGATTGCTCTGCAGCTCGCCTACCAGATCAAGGAGAAAAAGAAGGACTATTCGGTTTTCTGGGTGCCAGCGCTGAGCCGTGCCATTTTCGAGCAGGCATGTACGCAGATCATAGACACCTGTGGCATTCCGATTACCGACAACAGCGATGCCGTTGAGTCTGTCCGGCAGTACTTGAGCTCAAAAAGCGCGGGCAAATGGCTTCTTGTGGTTGACAACGCTGATGACATGCAAACTGTCATGGGTTTAAAAGGTGGAGATAATGGCTTGTACCGATCGCTTCCCCAAAGCGACGAAGGACGAATCCTGCTTACGACGCGATACCAAGAAGTGGCGATATCGGTTGCCGGGCGAAATATTGTCGAGGTACCTGCAATGAGCCGGGACGAGGCGAGAAGCTACTTCAAGGGGGCATTGATCCAGGAAATGCCCTCAGCCGATGATGAAGCCATGAACGATCTCCTGACGTTACTGGAACACCTTCCACTAGCCATCACGCAAGTAGCTGCGTACTTGAATGTAAATCTGATATCAATCACAGAGTATCTGCAACTCTTCAAGAACACATATCGCGACAGGATAGAACTGTTAAGCGCCGAGTTCCAAGACGACACAAGATATGAGCAGTCTCAAGATCCCGTGGCGACTACCTGGTTCATCTCGTTCAACCAGATCCGTAAGGCTGACGAACTTGCCTGGCGTATTTTGATGTTTCTGGCTTACGTTGAACCGAAGGCGGTGTCTCAGTCGATGCTGCCTGAGGGTGAATCACAACAACAACTGACTCGAGCGATCGGCACGTTGTGCGGCTATAGATTTCTGGATAGACGAGGATCCAGTAAGGTATTCGACATGCACAGTTTGGTGCACCTGGCAACAAGATCTTGGGTTGCGGCGAACCACTCGGAGAAAGAGCAAAGCCAGGTAGCGATAACACGTCTCAGCAAGGTGTTCCCGACGGATGACTGGGAAAACCGAGACGTTTGGCGGCAATATCTGCCTCATGCCATCAAACTCCTCAGATGCCCCGAAGATGGCTGGAACGACGAGTTGTGTGAACTAGGCTACTGGGTTGGCCGGTGCTTGAATGTAGACGGACGGGTGCCAGAGGCAGTAGAACTGCTAGAGCATGTGGTTGCAGTTCAAGAGATAACGTTGGCGGAGAATCACCCACATCGACTGGCATCACAGCACGCACTCGCAGGAGTATATGAAGACAACGGACAGATCAAAGAAGCAGTGAAGCTGCTTGAGCATGTGGTTGCGATTCAAGAGAAAACGTTAGCAGAGGATCACCCACATCGACTGGCATCACAGCACGCACTCGCAGGAGTATATGAAGCCAACGGACAGATCAAAGAAGCAGTGAAGCTGCTTGAGCATGTGGTTGCGGTTAAAGAGACCACGTTGGCGGAAGATCACCCATCTCGACTGGCATCACAGCACGCACTCGCAGGAGTATATGAAGACAACGGACAGATCAAAGAAGCAGTAAAGCTGCTTGAGCATGTGGTTGCAATCAGGGAAATAACGTTGGCGGAAGATCACCCTGATCGACTGGCATCACAGCACGCACTAGCAATATCGTATCGAGCCGATGGACAGATCAAAGAGGCAGTAGAACTGCTACAGCATGTGGTTGCAATTAGAGAGACGACATTGGCAGAGGATCACCCACATCGACTGGCATCACAGCACGCACTCGCAGGAGTATATGAAGCCAACGGACAGATCAAAGAAGCAGTGAAACTGCTACAGCATATGGTTGCAGATCAGGCAAAGATATGGGCTGAGGATGATTTTAGGCGGCAACTATCAAACGACCTACTGCAGCGCTGCTATGAAAGGTTAGAGTCGACCAGCTCAGCAGAGTTTAGAGCATCGGTTCTTGAGGAGGGAAGGTAATCAGCCTTATAGAGCTCTAGTTGTCTGTCTATGCGATATTGTACTACAGCATCAGGGACGGTCTAAAACGCACGAATACATTATGTACTGGGCGTCGAATTTTAGCCTCAGATGATGTGGAACCAAAGTGCTCTGAGCTGCCCAATTATAGGTTGATTATAAGGATACGCCAAGTACAGTATGGTAAGCGATTACTATGTACACCCCGCAAGATGGTCCGTGCATTGGAAACTAAAGAGAGTGTGGATGGACAACCGATTTCGACCTTTACTGTAACCTTAATTCATCTGTCTCCTGTGCTGCCTGCAATACCTGTTTCATTCTAAAATACAGGTCCAAATCTTCAGTTTCCCACCTCTCACCGTTGGGAAATACTTTCCTCCTCAGTCTATTGACACATGGGATCAATAGCTGGTAGTGCGTACTGAAGCTTTCCTCTGCAATCTGGAGAAATATACTTCCATCGCCTATGGTACCAACCTTTGATCGAACCAGCTTGTTGTCACTCTCATAATTCCAGCTTTCAACTTCAGTTGGTCCAGTCGCTTTGCCCTGTCCGCCGTAGTGGATGCATATCCAGAATAGCACCCAGTATAAGTCAAGCGACTTCTCTGATAATGGTGTTACTCTTGAACTACGTCAGTCTGGCTATCAAAAAGATGATCCAGCATGCGAGGTCGGTCTACACATCAAAGCCTCAAACAAGCTTTGCATAAAGCATGCCAACTGATGATTCTCGCCCCACCCACTTTTGAAAGATGGGCACAAGGCTTCCGTCGCTTCATCCAAGTTCCAGAGATGATCTGATCAAATACCATACTTCCCGATTCTGGTTTGTACGAGTCTCAAACATTTACCGATGGGGGTCGGATCTTCATAATAGGCCATCTGGTAGGCATATATGAATATAGGTCTACAGCAGCCAAGTCATTGACGGCATTCTTCAAGGAACAGATGCGCCAACAACCTCGGCTGCCGCAGAAGAACTTCCTGAATGTAGTGTCCGACGCCGCAGATATGGATGTACTGGTAATCGGTGGGATGAGAGATGAGGCGCCGACTGCAACCTTGTCGCATTTAGTTCCGAATAGCAGATTGCTTGACATTCGTGTCACAGCTAGTGAGAAGACGCGACAAGCTCGCAGTGCTTCAACTGTTAGCTGGAGCAGGCATTAGTAGTGAGAATATCAGCATCATGGTTGTAGCTGGATTTCCGATTCACTGCGGCCGGGAACTATTGTATCATCGTGGCTTTGGTGGTATCAGTATTCAATTCCCTTTAGTTTTTGATGGGGTATAGCTAGCGAAAGAAACTCAAGATCTCGAAGGTGCAGAGCTTCTTCTATTATTAGATATCATCGCCAACAGTAATTAATATAGTAGTAACTAGCAGCAGTAGGAGGTGTGAGACTGAGCCTGAGTGATTTAAATTTCACCTATCGAGTAGCGCCTCTGCAACTGGCGCAAAATCTTTTCAATCACCTTCTCCACCAGCTTGTCTATATTCTGAACATCAAATCCCTTCTTAAACCTGATATTGTCCCAATTGAAATAATAGGAGCGGCGTTGAAAACCTAAGCTGCAATCGCTCACTGGAATTGATGTTTTTTTGTGGGACAACCCATCTGTAAATTCTGTCACGCCTGCGTAACTCTCATCCTATCTGAAACACGAATCATTAACGTCGTATACTACGATTAGTCTCAACGCTACACTAAATCGCCTTCCTCGAATCCTTTAGACATAGATCGCCTTTGTATCCCCATAACAGCAGTATAATAAATGATAGCGGAAGACGACATGTCTCCAGCGGGGTCTCGATATGTCCAGAACATCATTGAGAGTTGGAATAAAGCCTCGGATAGCTCCAGCCAAGGCCTGGATGGGAGGACGAACTCCGACTCATTTCTCATCGAATTATTATCCACACCCAAGTGCGTGCCTTCTTCGATGTCACTATCCTCGTCGCTCTCATCACTGCTCGCATAACTTGATTCGTCGTCCTCAGCGGCGCGCACGCAAGAGTAGCCTTGTTCACTTCCATGTAGCTGGGTTACGAGAAATACGATGTAATACATCATCCTTTCCTCATCCAGCCCCAATTGAAAATTGTAGAGCTCTTGCCGCTGGCGCTCCTTGAATCTCAAAACCCGAAAGACGAAACAGAGAAATCGCTTCCACACAGAAATGTATCTTTTCAAGCACGATACAGCCCGAAATGGATGTGGCCAAAAGACATCTTTTGAATATGTATTCAGCCAACAACGAGACGTGTATGACGTGCGAATTATTGTAGCCATCACACGGTTGAACATGAGATCAACACCCTGGAGCAAAATGCGCAGNAAGCACGATACAGCCCGAAATGGATGTGGCCAAAAGACATCTTTTGAATATGTATTCAGCCAACAACGAGACGTGTATGACGTGCGAATTATTGTAGCCATCACACGGTTGAACATGAGATCAACACCCTGGAGCAAAATGCGCAGTTGAGTTTCGGCCTCAGCAGAGCTCTTGATCGAAGCTCCTTTCCATTGGCCAAGTAGGTAATCTTGACCTTGGACAAAGTCTGGTTGTTGTGCTGATGCAGTGATAACTTCGAGCGGCCGGTTACGAAATAGATCGGGCCAACGAGTGTGTCGAAGCCATGGCGTCGTCTCGTTTTGGTCGATAATTCCAGCCCG
>WETZ01000119.1:0-16540 GCA_011034095.1 Fusarium cf. aywerte
CCAGCCTTTCAGAGCTAGCTGCATAACCACACCAAGCTAAGTAGTAAAATAGCGGGGCTATAGGGTAAGTAGTAGTATAGCTGTAGGGTAAGTGATCTGAGCCTACCCTGCACCTTCAACTAGTAATATACCTACCAATCTCAACTTTGAAGAAAATGCGTGCGAATCGGTTTTGTGGTTAGGTGGCCGTGAGTCGATTTTTTTGATTTTGCACCTAAATGAATTTTGCGGAAAATAAAAAGTGGCCCGTGAGCTTATTCTGGCGTGCCGGCCATAAAAACACTCTCGGAGGGTATATGAGAAGGGTGCAAAGCAGCCTGGCCCGAGAGGGTCGGGATACCCTATCCTAGCTGCGCGGCAGATTCAGCTCTGAATCCATTTGAAAGCCCATAGTAAAAAAAAAAAAGGCGCTAATGAAATGACGACCTGAATCCATTGCACCCCAACGGATTCAGGTCACCCATACGTTTTCGTCGCTAAAATGCACTTCAAGTAGATGCATCGAATCCATGGGCGAATCAGCACTTAGGTTTGCCAGACTACAACCCGGAATATTGGTCTTCTCTAGTTCAATTGGGTATCTGTGTGTCTAAATAACATGGAAATGCAGACGAGACCGGGGAACAGTTCGCTGACCGACACTGGCGAATTTGAACCCAATACAATCTCTTCCGGGGGACCCTCTATAATCTCTAGTCAGGAAGACTATGACCATATCTTATCTTTGGCTCTCACACCGACGAACTATCTAATTGGCGCCCCATTAGTGCTTTGCCAACAATGAAGGTCTGGCAAAACTTATACGTTTTACCACTCATTTCGCCAGTTCTTGGTCGTTCTAAAGAAGCATGGCTTAATGACCTCAAGGAGATTACTCCAACGTATAATCAGCTTGTCACCAATTCTCAACGCGACGACATCCCTTTGGACCGTGCTTGGCTTGGGGCTCTTATCCCGCTAGGGTCATCCTCTGAAAAGGTGTCACGGGCATCGTCATATTTATCTACAACGAATAATCCACATCCCGCTCACGGATTGATAGTGGTTAGTATTATTAATTGCGACTTCTATGTCAGTATATACTAACTCAGTTTATGTAGGATCTTAGCGCTTGCTATGCTATGGCACAGTACTTTCCAACAGTGAGTAAAGCCTACTAAATCCGTGTATAGTAGTGTTAACAGTCGGAAACCTAATATACTTACAGGTTGCTGAAGCCGGCACTCAGGCTATGCACGCATTACTGCGGCCAGAGTTTGCATGCATAGAGCAAACCCGAACACAGATTAAGAAGAAAACAGTTGGTTTTAAAGCTTTCTGGAAAGAAGCATAAAGAAATGGCGCGTAAGTACAATCTCTTCTAGCAATAATTTTAGTATACATATCATTAATCATGCTGTAGACCTACCATGACCAGTATTTCATCGCTTGTGATGACGATTCTAGCAGTAAATTCTATCTTCAACAAGCATTCGATCCCTTCCAGAAGGATATAAACTATGTACTTGAGGTATATAAAGATATCGATACTTATTGTAATTCCCAAGAGGAGAATACTTAGTCTATAGTATAATCTTAACAGCAGATACCGTTCGATCAGCCTTGTCGTCAGCTACGGAATGTGCACTCGTGATTGGTCAAGGACACTGCGACCTTTCCCCAATAGAAATAGTCGCTGCCACTTCAGCCGCTGCTAACCGCTTAAATGCTTCAACACATTTCACAAGTATACAAGGTCATAAGAAGAAGGCCGACTTTCTCAAGCGCCAGCATACCTTTTAAGCATCCTTTTAACCAAACAACATAATAAATAGATAATTAATCATTAGTTTATCTAGTTTCAGAAGCCAAGAACACCCTAACCTACCAGTATTTATCAACTTGGGCAGTTTCAAGCGATAGCTCTTTATCCCAACAGAACCAAATTTTTAATAATACAAAAGCCCATAATTAAACTCGAAGAATACTAGGTTTATAATTCTACGTATAGCAGTTTTATAAAATCTCTATCAAGATGGTTAGGAACACGTGGTTTCCGAACCTAGAGCACCTAGCCGCATCGCGATCGCAAAGCATATGAGGGTTATATCCCGGGTTTTCGTGGTAAGAGTTATTGCATAAACTGTCAGGACTACTAGGGTTGGGTTCGTCTTCAACCCTTCCAATAAGACGGGTAGGGTTAATGTATCCGAAGGAGCTCATGAACTTACTTGACAAGCTGAAGTTAGAAAAATAGACAATAGCGGCTAAGATTAACTGTCAGAGCGGGCTGTCGCCGGTGTGCCTCTTTGAGTGTTATACCTACTCGAGTGAAAGTGACATAGAGTGCTCTGCAAGCGCTAATTATGCGGACGAGGAGGTAGCAATATGTAATACAGAATTCGCATCACAAAAGTGTACTTATACATAATGGCGTTAAACACAAGTATATTATATCTATTAGCTTGAAAGATTTTATATTATAGGAAGTAAGATATATATGATAACTCCAGTAAGAGCTTTATTAATATTAAAATTAAATATTCTGGGTAATTAAAAAACATCGACCTACCCACACCTTATCGTCACTCTTAAGTACTAAAGATATAAGTCTTTCTGCATTTTTTATAGCTGGGACGAAATACTTATATTCAGCATAAAGCTCCCCCATTGATCTAAGCTTCAACTCTATTGTTCGCAGCGTTTGGCGACGATTACCGTCCTTCGTGTTATACTCCATCCACCTGAGCTTCAGCAGCCCACGGTTGTTAAGACCTCTATCTTCTATAGTATCACATAATAAGTGCAAATGGTCAGCTGGCTCCTGTTTGTTCGTCATGATGCCGGCTGTACTTACCAACCTTTTGCGTCATCCTGCCTACGGATAATACCTTCTCCTGGATGTTGTCCTTTGGGAACTCTTCCTTCTTTAGAAACCAGAGCATTCATACGACCATAGATGCCGCCAGCTTATCTGGGTCTCTTTTCTTTATAGCCTGATAAAACTCGGTTCCGTGCTTGTCGACGTGTGGCGTCACCATGCAGGTACAGAATGTCAGAGCCAGTAGAAGCATCATATCATATAGCGGATCACCCAAACAGTTGATCAAATAGCTGTAGGCTTGGCTTATATATCGGACCGCTATTAGGTCTGTCTTAGTATAGTTGTTATCTAACTTGTCGAATCCTTCCTGGATCATCTTGGGCACTTTCTTAAGCGGTACCTCACAACCTATATCGATCCTTCTCTTCCTGCTCTGTTTCATAACAGGTTCCCCACTTGCCGCCATCGCCATACGCAGCTCCACCTCCTTTACTGCTCGTGTAAAATTGTTTGGAGGTCCGGATAGTCCTACTGCTGGTCGTTCGTAATGCTGAATCCTGTCGAGTTGGATAACGCGCCGCGATGTCGGCCTTCTGCAATAGTATCCAGGAACCCAGTCTATGCCAGGCTCTGTCATCTGATTTGGAATTGCACCTATCCACTCGTGGGTCATCACACTTCCCTCTCTCGTATGGCGCATAGCTTCGCCCGATATGGATGGCCAAGTGGCATTTTTAGATGCTATAGCTTACACAGCAGTCTCGTCGCTCTTCAGGCACGCGTCGTATATCTTGCCTGCAAGATCGCTTCGTACCTTGTTCGATGTAGACGGAACAGGGAGAGGCATCGGTTCGCTTCGCCCGCCACTCTAATGAAGAGCTTATTGAATTGCCTGTAATCACCATCATCAAATTAGCTCCATGCTCCTCTCCGGTAGTAGCCGAGTTCACCAGCCAGACTTGCAATCTGGGTTTGGCTTATCGTCCAGGCTGCCGACACGGAAGGAAAATAGAGGTTTGGAGGGTTACTCTGCGATTACCTCCAACTCACCCGCTGCTAAAAGGTTCTTCACCCTGCTTTCAGGTATCTAAACTTGCACTGAAACACCGCGGTCGTCGAACATGCTCCACCGGGTGTCGGCCGCTACGTACTCCTTGGTTGAGCTGGATGCGAAGCTGATGCGCCACGAACGCTAGCATCTAACACATTGAGGAGGAGTTCGAGGACATCTTCCGCTCTAATTAGTCCTCACCTCACAGGGCTTAGCCGTGGCTGGCTGTGAAGTACTTTTAGTAACGGTTCTTGCCGTGTCTCGGACTTAACGGAAAGCAAGGGCGCTGAACGAGCCGGGCGGCTTCTTTCGGTAAACTAACTAGGTAGCCCAAGGTCCATAAGAATCTACGCGTCCGGTAGCTTCTCGCGTCAGCATAGTTCACGGTCACTGTGGAACTATGTGACTTTCTATGTTTTATGTCTTTGGCATGCATTTCGTATATGAATTCCATTGTATCATGAAATACTGACCCTTGAGAAGTTAGCACTCTTTGCAAAGTGGCGTGTGGCTTGCTGGAAGTAAATGCAATTAACCAAAAGTTGAAGCACAGTGACGGATGGGGAATTATGCATCCCGCAAGCTGACCCATATGATGACGCGGCATAAGCAGATGACGAACTGAATTACCCGAGACCTATATTGCGGTTGGTACTCGGTCGTATAGCTGAAGTGTGCTTGACATATGCAGTAAACAGCCGGTCAGGTTTTTGATACTTGTACTACGTATCTATTCCCTATTTTGTGCAGGAACATAGTTACTTTTATGGCGTACTCAGAGGGCAAAGCCGTCTAGTGATTAATGTCTCAAGCTATTATAGACACAATAGGCTGTTGAACTTTTGAGGCCTCCTATTACAATCAACTTACATCATATGTCTTGAATTAGAGTCAGCCTGCCCGATAGTCGCCAGCCATTTAGGAGCCGGAGAAATAGTATTGTCTTGAGAATTCCAATGCTATAAGAAGCCCAAGGTCCTGCGGCCAGGTCTACCATTAACGAGTAAATCCTGCTTTTACTTATAAATCCCTCTGGCGTGTAACACCTACCGAGCAATCTGCCTTCAACCAAAATGCCTCAACAACAAACTAAATTCTTCGGAAAATATTCCCCTCATCCTTTCTCTCTTTATCCAAAGGACAATGAATCAAGTGTGAAGGTCCTGGAAGTGTGGGCTGGCTGGGGTTCAGGGGATGCCGAGGGCTTCTGGGTACTTAAAGGGATCAAGCTTACCTGGACTAATGGGGAAGTGAAAGAAGTATACAACCATCCTCAAGAGTCAGACGAATATTCCAGCATTACCTTTGCAGCAGACGAGACTGCTGATTGGAGTCTAAGGGCGGGATGGCGAATTGTCAATTTCGACATCGAGACCAGTACAGGAAAACATTGGGATGCTGGAGGTGATTCAGGTTCCCCCTTCCCGCATGTTGCGAATGGATCCCTTATAGGGTTTGAGGGAAGCTCAGGTTGGGAGATTGACTATATCTCCATCAGATATAACACGAAATAATCAGTCTATAATAGTAAGTGCTGTTCTACGCAGGTGAGGGAGGGATTGCTTGCTAATAACATTAGCCGGTTGTAGTTGAATGCCTTGGTACAGGTTTTTTTTCTCACATCTGCCAATAGGGCTTCTGAGTTTTCCCTGTACTGTATTGCGAATGCGAGGCAGTAGTTATATATTTAAGGAATAGTTCTATGCGATTTTATAGTGTTTGATAATTCTGATAGGGCTATAAATTTTACTATTAAGCTCAAGGCCCTTAAGAGTTAATTTAAATCATATTTAATTAGCCTAATAGAGTCTTATATAATTAAAGGTATATTAGGTATAATTGCTTATTAGAACTTATATCATAATAAAGATATAGTAGAGGTATAGTCGAGATATAATTAAAATGTAGTAATAATATAATAAAGATATGTTTATACTAGGTTCTTAAGTATTAACTTAGGATAAGTATTATATAAGATGCGGTAACTTAAGTGTATTATACATATTTATACTAGTATTTTCCTTACGTTAGGTATAGAAAAGAGGTACTACGCTTATAATATATATTAGTACTCATTCTATTACAACTAACTTAGTATTAATTATATTTATAAATGAGATAACAACTACTTCGAGATTTTTAAAGATATATATTAGTAATCCTTGTGGATATACTAAATTCTTAATACGCAACAAAATAGTAGCAGCCTCCTTCAGCTCTATTTACCCAGTCTCTATATAAAAGGCGAATGAAAGCCAGGTTATTCGTCTGTTGCTGGAGTAACTCTGAGACCTTGTGCGCTAATGCATTCCCAACTTTTTAGTAACTCCTCATAACTTCTATTAAAAGAGCAATTGTATTTTTAGACTTACTCCGCATCAGAAAAGGTTTGGATTACCTCAGCTGCTTGCGATTCTTCGGCAAGCGTAACAATCGCACTTCCCTCATCTTTATTCATAACCTTATAGATGTCTCAGTATTTGGGGAAAGATCCTGCGAGAAACTAATTGTGTAGAACTTACGATACTCGTAACTGAACCATATCCGGCGAATCTTTCTTTCAACGCATCTTCTGTTACTGCGTCAGGTATGTTTCTATTAAGCAATCCTGTCAGCCAAGATCTTTCTTTTTAGCTGTTAAATCCTTACCTGATAAGAACTTTAGACATTATAGCGAGTAATAATCCAGTGGAAGTGACGTTAGGTGCCTGTTTGTTTATTAAGATGAAGTTCTTCAGGTGTGAACTACAAGAGTAATGAAGACCCTTTACTGTTTTACATAGTAGTAACTCAAGGAACATTATCTCATCATTTCAATTGCTCCCTATCAGCTATTGTTCCACATAATCATAAATCAAGCCACAAGCTGAACATACAGCTTGGCAAGCCAATGAGAAGACTCGAGTTAAGGCCTAACACGTCTGTCCCGATCGCTAGCATCAGGTCTGCATAGGACTTACAGAATGACTGAAAGCTATTCCCGTTAAGCCTCACCGGTTTAATATGTATTTTAGTTAAAATCTGCTACAAATAGCAAATCTATTCTTACTATATATCTTATCTATCTTTAGCTTTTTGAAGATTAATAGCAGATTCCAGTGGGCGATTGCAGCTTAGGTTTTCAACACTGCCCCCAATATTTCAGTTGAATTTGGCTCTGAAATGCAATTTCCGGGTCTAGATATTTTAAAAGGCCAAGTTTTACTAATTTTGTATCAATATTGCTGTCACGGCACATCATGGTATATTGCAATAGAGTGACTAGCGATCAAGCGTTACATTTCCTATTATAGAATAGTTTATTTAATCAGTGAAGCGTTACATTTCCTAATATGGCTAGCGCTCCCAGCTTCGGTAAGGGCACGCTACTGGCCACCCTGAGACGAAAGAATTGTGGTACTATGATTAGTCGACTCAGCCCATCTCATAGGGTCAGCGAAGTGAATTAGGCCAAGTTAGGCAGTAAAGCCAGATAGACAATGATCAAGAAACAGAATAAGCTGCATGCACAATAATTGTTTATTAAAAGTCCTAAAAGCTCATTTTAGAGCCTTCTTAAAGGCTATATAATTAATTTCTACTATACAGGTCTATAGTTTAAGGTTCGCAAAGTCTCCCTTAACAGTTCAATCTTTTAGAAACAGTTAGAACTATTATTCAGTAGTACCCGAGGCACTCGCCAGAATAGCACTTCAAAATTAGATGCGTTCAAGTCTCCAACGAGTGTAGGTAACTCCTGAAACAGTTTCGAGTTTTCGATCAGTCTCCGTTTGGCAGTCTTGTAACCATTGGTCTCCCATTTCAATGTCTGTCTAGTCATCCCCTTAACAATATAGCCCGAGTCTGCTTTGATGACAATCAATTGTATGGAACGGCTCATCACCAAGCGTCTTGGTTCATACAAACGCTTTTACTTGATTGAATGCAAGGATACCAGCTTTTAATGCTGCGATCTGATTCATCACATGCGTCTTGGTCAACAGGACGCTCTGGTTTTATGTAGACCTTCGCCCAAAGAACACCCTACTGTACGCAGTCGTGTCGGTAATTCGATGAATTATAACAAAAAGTGCCGAAATTGGTCTGTGCACATCGCTGGGTTACTTGCATCAGGTCCGTTGCAAGGGTTGAAGTTGCAAGTCTAGGGTATGCTGGGATAAATCTATTCTTATCTTATCAGTACTACTGGCACAGCAACCAAAATACAGCGGATAAACAAACTAACCTTGGAGCATTGAGCAGAACATTATCAATCCAATATTTCAATCGCCAACATCCTAAAAAACAGCTTCAACAATCGCGCAGGACTTACTGAATTGCTCTATGGACGTCAATATTGTCAAGGCTTGGATTGCCGACCAGCATATTATTTTGCACAACTGCAGAGACCCAGCCATATGCAAATTGCCACTTGACTACGACCAAGAGTCAGCAGCCAGTAACACCCAGATGGACGGCGAACGCCTCAGAAGAAGCCCGAGAAAGCACGGAAGCACCAGCTCTCGATCAGATCCTGAGCCTCAAACAGAGCCTGAATCTGCCGGCAATGTCTTTGGTGAGACAGATGCACAGCAAACACCAACGCCGCCAAGACGTGGTCTCGCTCTTCGTACAGCTCCTAATCTGAGTTATCCGCACCGAGATTCAGAGGACTCCGACTTCGCACCAAGATCTACGAAGACGTCTTCATACACTGAAAAGATCAGCAACAGCCACAGACCAACTTTTACATCTGGCTCAAGAACTGGTAGTAGTGTTACCAGCCGAACGCGCTCGACAAGCCCGATTAAGAAACTGGATGACTTGAGCAAGCTCGAAAAGCCGGTGAAATGGGAATCGCCTGAGCCCTGTGAGCTGAAGGAAATGGTAGAAGAGACGGGTAGTGCTGAAGCGCTGAGGCTCTTCAACGCTATCTGGGACATTGCTCAGGACGAGGGATTTCTACCACGAGAGTTGAAGGAATTGCTTAAAGGCGAGCTCATGGTCAAGGAAAGCAAATTCGCGACCGAGGATCGGGCAATGGTTATACCTGACAAACAACTCGAGGATGCCAGCAAGATCCTTCCATCAAGTGATGATGCCACGAATCATCTCATGGTTCTGTGCAACGAACTCGCTACTATCCGCCAAATTGTCAATACCACCAAAGAGTTTGTCTCAAACAATCGTTCTGAAGCGACTTGGAATGACCACATCCACGGCCCAACTCTTCGTCTCGCTGTATCCAACATCCCCGAAGTCGAAGCCGAGAACATCACAACTTCGGCTATTGAAAGGACATGCATACCCCCAGCACGTGGCGATCTCGAAACTCTCGGCGGAAAAATGATCGACTATGCTTTTCTTCTTCGCCCCGACAAGGCCCTTGAAACTCGTATCACGAATTTCGTTGCGGAGCTTCCAGATGTGCAATCCTTCAACCAGTCAACGCATGGGCCCTTGTGCAAGGAGCCTACGGGGGTTCTCATCGAAACAAAGGTCGAATCTAAGAGGCAGGGCGAGGGAAAAACGCAGCTTGGGATATGGCTGGCTTCGTGGTTTGGACGTGTGGCCAAGTTTGAGGGATTGAAGAAACTCCCGTTTCTGCCGGTTCTTCTTGTCGTATGTGAGAACTGGGAGTTATATTTTGCCTTTAACAAGGAGGATCGGTTTGAGGTATGCGGGCCAGTCGGTATTGGGAACACGAAGTCAATTGAGCACCTGTATCAGCTACTTGCTGTGTTAAGGCTGCTGGGCGGTTGGGTGAGGGGGGAGTTTCGGGAGTGGGTTGAGTACTGTGTATCGTGAGGCGAGGGATTTCGTCAATGGTCGAGGGTTTTTGGATGGAGTTTTCGGGCGCAAGCGACGATACTTTATATACCGGAGGAAATACCAGATTTGAAATGGATAGAGGTTTACTGTATACTTCTCCAACTTGGGCAGTGTCTAACCGATCGTTACAAGCAGTCAGTCTGGGAAAGCTATGAAGGCTTGGTTGTTACACCTATTGATGACGGCGCGAAAGGAAATCACAATTCTGGTTTATCACACACTGAAAGCCGGGCTCTGATGAGAAGATTCAGTCGAATCAGCACATTCAGTTTTGATCCGGGAATCTAGACAAGACGAGGTCTTGGGTGATAAAAGCGACTCACGAGAAAAGAGAGAGCTAATCCGCATCATATAAGTTTAGGGTTAGCTTATTTCTACCTCATCCTAACGTTGCATAATTATCTAAACCGAATTACTAAAGATATATAGTCGGACATAATCGCACCGAGTATTATATTTCTACATAATTAATTGCGTATGCTTTTTCTCGCTTCTGTTAGAATAGGCAGGTGACTACGTAACGTTTGCGATCCTTCAATAAGTTCTTTTACCTTGTCTACCAATCAGGCATAACGAAGCGGGGTGATTTTGACCGATACATGGAACTGATTTCTTTTTAGTAGTTCTCTTGGCACTTTAGCAACCCCAGAACCGTTCAGCTTAGGTCCTAAGAGCAAGAAGCGATCTTGGCATCGTCTGACCGAGGGGATTCGCAGAGGCCTACGCCGCAAAGCCTATTAGCCGATTTACATGCAAGGAGGCGCAGTACGCGAAGGATTCTAGCAATGAAATTGCATAAAGAAGTATATAGCGACTGGAAGCAAGCGTTTGTTGATCCAGTGATTTACCAAGTATCTTGCAATATTATCGTTATGTTCCTTCAATCAGCCCTTCGGCTTGGTCTTTTGGCCAACACTGCTGCTGCAGCTGCTTTTACAGAATGTGGTACCTCCGGTTCTGGCAAAGCTCTGAAGGCTCTGTCCATGGACCTTCGTAATGAGCCTTTGGAGATCAAAGAGCATAAAAAGAACGTTGAGATCAAGACATACATCCACGTCATCGCAGCCAGCGAGAAGGACGAAGATAACTACCTCAGTGTATGCCTTTCCCTACCAATAAGACGCATGAACTAACTTTTGAGACAGGATGAGAGCGTTCAGGGTCAGGTTGACATGCTGAACGAGTATTACAACCCCTGGAACTTTCCTTTCAAAGTGGTCAAAACCAACAGGATTGTTAATGAGTCCTGGTCTGACCCCGGCAGCTCTCCTGTCGAGCCCTCCTACGAGGATGACCTAAGAGCCGCGGTCCGCCAGGGAAGCTACAAGGACTTGAACCTCTTCTTCGTCCGAAGCATGGTACCTCTCGGAAAATGTGAACTCCCCATCCTCAACCCGACAAAGCAAGATGTCATCAACGACGGTTGCATGATGAGACCCAGGGAGTTTGGCAAACTACCCCCCAACTTTGACTACGTGGCTGTACACGAGGTCGGCCACTGGCTTGGCTTGGAACATACCTTCAAAAACGGCTGCGAGTACCCTGGAGATTATGTTGATGACACCCCGTACGAGGCGTCCCCCTTTGGAATCTCGGAAGAATGCCCAGAGAAGGATCGCAACACTTGTCCTGATAAACCTGGTCTGGACCCTATCGATAACATAATGAACTATGTTAGCGCGTGAGTATCATCAGTCTGATGCATTTGGAAGGAGACTAACGAGGAGCAGACATTGCGGCCCCCAAAGGTTCACACCTGGTCAGGCGGAGCGCATGCACAAGCTTTGGAAGAAGCTACGAGCAAACTCAAGGGTTTGAATTTAGGCCGTGAGAGTACAGATGGGGGAGACCATTAGCAAGAAAACAAGAGCAATGAGACGTTCGTGGCCGAAGAAGTTATATAGAGCCTCTGCAAAGGAGTAATGAGGCAATGAGAGAATGTATACTCTGTATGTCTTAACGTGGCCTTTAGAGACCTTCCTTGTATGTATTCTATATAGCTTAGATATACATACAACTAAGTTATTGGGTTAGAGGACCGTAGCAATCTGTAAGAATAGGGTTATTGTGCAACGACCTGAAAGTGAATCGTCCTGCTGTTATCGGCTTCTCTAAAGCGCAGAGGTTACCATCACTGGCAGTAGGAGCAATTACTAACATCTTCTGGCTTCTAGCAGTCTTTGAACTGGTAGTCGGAAGCTGTATAATGGATCTACTAGAATGAACTCAATTTATTAAGCTTCCAGGAGGGAATCAGCACTTAGGTCTTCAAGACCGCAACCAAGATTCCTTACCCTATATAACTTATTTCCAGAATCTTAGCCATTGAAAAACATGAAGATGTTTTTTTATTAATGATTAGACCTATATTCCTGTTGTAGCTGCTTGTTAAACTCAAGAAACAATGCCGTCACCGCTCGACCGTGACGATTTCCCCTTATGGATTAGTACAATCTTTAAAGACCGTGACGATTCCCCAAATTGGCTAGCGCAGATAGGCTTATGGATGACAGAGTTTATTCCTTGTTCGAGGAAAGAGAAAACAACCTTGGTCCATGGCCGTTTTCGGTTATGATGCAAACCCCGTCAAACCCGCCAAAACGGCTTGCTTGACCGGCTGCAGCCATAAAAGCCCATCAGCACAGGCTGACCACGTAGCGATGGAAGCACAGGGCCATCAGGCGTTCAGTGGCACTTGTGACAGACTGACAAGTGCAGGCGAACAACTCAAAAGCGCTCGGCGAGTCACTTAGTGGTGCGAGAGGACAATTGCGGCATGGCAGTCATTGGCTGTCGTATGTTTCCTCAATCGTGCGGTGACAGGCTTTACCCCGCAAACCATGTTAGCATCAAGTTATTGTAAGGGAGATCGGCCCGCTCTGCGAAGATAGCCCAGACCTGACGAAGGAACCTGTATTATGGATTCGCCCTCAAAGAAAAAAGCCTCGTGATGCATTGCGCCGTAATAGAGTTTCTTGTCTTGCCTCATTAAGAATACCGACGAGTTGCTTCCTGTATGGTGGCGGGGGTGCGCCATTTTCTCAACCAACGTAGTCGAGCTGAGGTGGCTAGCTGTAAGGTTGCAAGACGTGTTCCCGACTGTCGAATGTTCGAAGGAGGCCCGAGTGTTGGCCACCCCAGTCACCAGCAGATCGGGCCTTCTTAGGCATACAGTCTCAACAAATAGCAGCTCCATCAGAAGGCTTCGACAGCATCCAATTCTGACGTAGTGCCCTTTCCAGTTGAGGTGAGGTCCCGGGGCTTGCATGACAACGAGGCTGTGCCCAAGTGGGAATTGGAATTGTAGTTGTGAGTTATTAGCGTGATGTGAGCTCAAAGCTCGATACAATCGAATGGAATCCAACCGTCTGCATCCCAAACATCATTTTTCCAATGAACGAATGAACATAACCTGGTCTCCAACGACCTCCTTATCCCAATCCCCATTCAGATAGTCTACCACTGTCAATTCGACCTCGATTACATCGTCTTCGCCGTCCTCCTCATCCCTTGATCTCTCCATCGATGACCACTGGCGCACTTCCGACAATCGAGAATCGTCTACATGCTTGCTCGAGAGCCATCTGTGGCAAAGCTTTCGGTATTCCAAGGCGCACACCTGTTCGCCGGGAGCTACGAATTGGGATGCCGCCCCATCCAGTCCCTGCTGGTTGACCCCAACGCCTGGGTCAAGCAGGTTTCCGATAGGCGCAACGACCCCAGCTGCAGAAAGGGACAGGGTAACCGGAACTTGAATCTGACCGCCAGCACTGTTCCCCACAATCGATGTCTGGCTAATACTGGCATTCGTGGCCGTATGGAAACCGACAATCATGTATATATCTTCACCTCGGTCTATTGCTTGCTCGATCCAGCCTCGGGTGGCGGGTAGACACGTAGCTTTGTTGAACCAGTCATCGGAGTTGTCAAGGGTATAAGTCTTTATATGATCCGTAGCAACACGAACCTTCATCCTGACGCGCTTCGAGAAGGCAGCGGATATCAGAGATGTGAGGGTCGCACTGAAAGCAGATTGACTGGCTGCCTGATGCTCGCTAGTATAGGAGTCGAGGAGTGAAACCAGCGCGCGAGGTTGAGCCTCAGATGGAGGATCATGGTAGTTCTGATGAGGATGGTCGATTCTGGTGACGAAACGACCGAGTTTGACGGAGTCCTGCGGCAGGAAATATGAGGGGAGGATAATGCTTCGCGTCATGTTAGTCATGTGTCGAAGCTGGCAGATTCTCGCTAGGCTTCCTTTGGCATTTTATATGTGCTTCTCACCGAGGAGGCCGCCGACGCCGGACTTGACTGGCGCGCAGCGATGAAGGGCCACTAATGAAGTTGCATGGAAAGTGTTTGTGGCGCCAATAGTCGATCAACCTGTACGTCCAAGTCCTAGCCTGTACCCAGGAGGCCGCTGATTTCTGCCTTGACCGGTTCGCAGTGATGGTGGCTTAGGGCTTGGCCAGCCAAATCGCTCGCCACAGAAATCGCCCTAGTGACGTGGCATGTGGGCTCAGTGAGACATTTCAGCGACCCAGAACACCCTTGCGCACTGGTCTTTTGCTTCTGATAAAGCTGACAGGACAAGACTGGCAATAGTTGCTCTTGAAAACTCAAGATCGCTCTGATAGTACAGCAAAATGGATCTACAACAAACTTTGCGACAACTAGGTATCGACGAAGAAGATATGCCTAGGGCTCTATCGGCCCTCGCTATACAGACATATGAGAGATTTCAAGAGTCTGGGGATATATCGGATATCAATTCAGCTATTAAAGCTGCTCAACTCGGTTTGAAGGTAATTCCAGATACCTCCCCTCACTTGATCGGCCACTTGAATAACCTTGGAGTTCTTCTTGGGAGCCGATATGAGTTAATAGGTGAGATGGCAGATCTAGAAGAGGCCATCAGAATAGCAAAACAAGCTGTTGACTTAACGCCGGATGACCATCCCGACCGGGCAACCTGGTTGAACAATCTGGGAAACAAGCTTCAGAACCGGTTTGAGCAGACAGGCGAGATGGCGGATCTGGAAGCCGCTTCCTCGGCTTTACAAGATGCTTGGCATTGTCAATCCGCTATTCCCTTCCATCGTATCCAGGCTGGTGCCCGATGTCTGAAACTCCTCGCTCTTCAACACAAAACTGATATCGCTATAGACATTGGGCAAAACATTATTAACCTACTCCCAAGCGTAAATACGAAACTGCTCGCCCGTACCGACCAGCAGTTCGTCGTCTCGACTTTTAGCGGCGTCGCCGCTGACTTGTGCGCTCTCCTTCTTCAATCTAATCGGCTAGTTGAAGCTCTTCGGTATCTTGAGAAGGGCCGTGCTGTGATTATTGGCCAGCTAGTGGACGCCCGGAGTGATTTATCCCTTTTAGAACAGCAACATCCCGATCTTGCTTGTCTATACCAACAACTCCGAGACGAAGTTAACACCCCGCTCCGTCAAGTAGAGCAAAGCGCAACACATGCAGAGCTGCGCACCCGCCGTCTGGAAGTCCTTGCAAAGCTCGACACATGCATTCAGCAGATCCGAGGGACTACTGGCCACGAACGCTTCATGCTAGGTCTGGAAACGGCAGAGATGCAAGAGTGCGCCGCCGGAGGGAGTATCGTCATCGTTAACATTACTACGTTTCGCAGTGATGCTATCATAATTTCTCGGACAGCCATCACGGCTCTTAATCTACCAAGACTGGCTGCCGATGATGCAAGGGTTTGGCTGGGCAAGAGATGGACAGGCCGCAGATCAGAACGTGCACAGAAGAACAGGGAATATTTCCATTATCTGTTCTGGCTGTGGGAGACGTGTGTCGACCCAATTCTCAACCAAGTTTGCCACATCCACGACACGGAGAACAGCCTGCCGAGGATATGGTGGATCGGGACCGGCCTTGCCAGCTCAATGCCTTTTCATGCCGCAGGAATACATTCTGCTGGTTCAACGGAGAATGCGTTTAGCAGAGCTGTTTCGTCATATACTCCATCCATCAAAGTACTTGCGCATGCACGGCATCGAGCTAGGCCCACAGCAAGTGTTAAAGGATCAGTTCTGATTGCTACCATGCCGACTACGCCAGGCAATGCTTCATGCCCCGACCTCCCCGGTGTTATTGAAGAGAAGAATCGGCTGATGGGCGCGATCAATGGCCATCTTCCCATACAATATCAGGAGTTGCCTAGCGTAGAGGATGTTGTTAAGAGCTTGCGGAACTGCTGCATTGCGCACTTTGCCTGCCATGGATTCACGGATCAGCTAGATCCTTCTAAGAGTGGACTGATCTTACAAAGTCGGGGTGAACAGGATAGGTTGACGGTGCACACAGTATCAGAGTTGAGCCTTAGGAACGCACAGATAGCATACCTATCAGCTTGCTCCACGGCGGAGAATATGTCAGCACGGCTGTTGGACGAGGTGATTCATGTTGTGAGCGGGTTTCAGGTAGCTGGCTTTCCGCATGTTATTGGGTGTCTTTGGCCATCGATCGACCGGATTTGTGTGGAAGTTGCAGGTCGATTTTATCAGTCGCTGCTTAGTGGAACGACGACTTGTTGGGACAGCCGAGAGGTGGCTTTGGCACTCCGTGATGCTGTGATGGAGGTGCGGAAGACGGAGTTGAGGGTGCCGCTGGCCTGGGCGCAGTTTGTTCACTTCGGTGCATAGAATTCCACGCAAGTATTAGAAACATAAACGGGCCCTATAATAAATAGGCTACCTTTATATTCTATATTAATAGCCTATCCTAGCTGCGAGGCAGAATCGCTAGCGATTCCATTTGAATCCCCATATTAAAGAAAAAGGCGCTAATGAAAGTGCATAACGTATATGATAAGCGAGTGAGCCAGACAAGCGAGTGAGCCA